>MDUD01009837.1:0-16575 GCA_002216565.1 Crithidia mellificae
TTGCCAGGCGTGCAATGCAAACCCCTCACCATGTAGATTTGCCGTCTAGATGAGTAGGTTGCTTTGCACGCAGCAATTTACGCTTGCACCACAACACTTTTGACGACGCCTTACAACGTAATGTTACACCCGGCATCGAATTACATGTGTAGAAACACAAGTAGAAGTACAATAACAGATGCCGATCGAAAGTCTTCAAAAGCAATTTTTTACGTCAAAACGTTTGCAAACATCTTCAAAAGAATTACAAGTAGACACAACAACAGCTTAAGCAAACCAGAACAACAACAAAAACAAAAAACAGCAACAGGGTGTCTTTGCAAACCAAAAAAAAATACTCTCTCATTACTCATCCGTGGAAAGTAACAAAGCTGTTCCGCGCTTCGTGTACGTCTCTGGCACCGCGTCGCCGGAGTCTAAATCTACTGCCACCACGTAGGAAGGCCGCTCGCGGGTGCCCGTGCGAACGGGGTACATGTACAGCGGGCACTCGTACACGCTCGCCGGCTTCGGCTTGCCCGTGCGCAGCTTCGGTTTAAAGTGGATGACCGGCATGGCCACAATCAGCTCCATCGGTCGCGGCTCGCAGAGCGTGTTGGACTCCGAACTCCACCCGGCACCCTCCAGAAAGATACCACGCACGTAGGCGCCCTTCTTCGGTCGGCGGGCAATCGCGCGCTCCTCGCTGGGCAGGATCGCGTACTCCCAGTCGTACTGGTCAATTGAGATCTGATCCCGCCGCGCCTGCTGCTGCTGGAGAGACTTGAGAAAACCGGTGGGGTAGGTGAAGCCAGAGAGCCAGAAGACGGTCGGCGTGCGTTGACTCCACAAGCGCATCTGATCAATGCGGTCTACGAGGTCCACCGCCCAGCTCGCCAACGGCTTCAGGCTCGGGTACGCGCTCATCCACGGCGGAGGCACGCGGCCAAGCAGCAGCGCATTGAAGATGGTCTCCAGTTCCTCTGACATGACGATCTCACCCTTTACGGCACGCCGCAGCTCCGCCTTCTGCCGGTGAATCTTCTGCAGCAGCACGTTGTAGCGCTGCACCTCCTGCAGCAGGCACGTGTTCAGCGCATTCTCGCGGTCGCCCTCGGTGGACTCGTAGATGGCGGCGTAGTCCAGCAAACTCGGCGTCGCTGCCTTACTCGGCTCGTCGATGGAGGCTAGAATCTCCAGGCAGCGCTCCTCCTGCGTCATCGCCTGCGCGGCGCCGCCACCGCCACCACCTGCCGCACCACCGCCACCGCCGCCGCTGCCGCTGCCACCGCCGTCACGCACGAGGGCGGTGTTGACGCTGATGAGCGACTCCAGTAGCGCCGTGGACTCCGCAATGCGGCTCGCGATGTCCGCGTTTGCGTGCTGGCCAAACGCCTCTGGCGGGTCGGTGATGGGCAGCTGCGCGCAGTGGTTCTTGTACGCCTGCAGCGTGCTGCAGTCATCGGGGATGTAGTACTCCTCCGCCGCGGCGAGCGGGTAGCGGTCCTGCGTGATGGCCTCCGGGCACATGTACTGTGCCATGTACGTGTTCAGCACGCGGCGATCCCAGTCATCCGTGACCCGCCCGCCGTACGAGGCCTCCGCGATGAGGTAGCGAATGGTCACAAAGGGCACGTCCTCGACGGCGTCGGAGTGCATGTGGTCAATGTAGAGCTGGATGATGTTCTCCGACACCTCAAAGTCCGACGAGGTGAAGTCGTAGAGGACGTTGTAGCCCAGCGTGCCGTACTTCCGCCGCTCCAGCAGCACGCTGTGGAAGAAGCAGAGGCTGTAGAGGAGGTTGCGGTAAATGACCGGGTGCTCGGCACTGCGTGAGGCGAGGTCGTCCTCGGAGAACGTGTTGTACAGCCGCTGCATGTTCGCCTTAATGCCTTTAGGGGGCTCCGTTGTCATCTTAATCGCGCGCTGCAGCACGCCAATCGGGAATTGCGGTGTCGGCACGGAGCTGAGCCACAGCCGGAAGTCGCGGTGCGGGTTCTGCTCGCAGATCACGTCGATGATCTTCTCCAGCTCCACCAGCCACGACACCATGAGGTGGCAGTTCGCGAGGAAGACCCACCCACCGGTTTGGCTGTACTCCTGCAGAGCCCGCTTCGCGTTATCGCCTTGACCCTGGCCGAGCGCCAGCACCTTCAGCTGCCGCCCTTCGCGCTGCGCCAGCACCTGGAGTTGGTTCGTCGGGTCTACGCCGGTCGAGAGCACAAAGATGAGTGGAATCGTGTTCGTGCTCTCGTCGTAGGTGTCCTTGAGGTTAAACGCCGGGGGGTCAACAAACTGGCTGCCCAGCTTCTCCTCAATGAACTCGTACACCATGAAAATCAACCGGTCCGGGCGGAGGCAGCGGGTGAAGATCATGCGTTGCAGCGCGTTCTGGCCGCAACGCCCCTCCCACTCCTCCGGCAGCGCCGCCTCCTCGGGCCGCTCCAGGAGGTACCACTTCTTCCACTCCTCGGCGTGCTGCTCGAAGTGCGCGGCGATGCCGTGGAAGGCGCTGAGGCGGTCGAGCTCCAGCACGTGATCCCACGCGCGCTCCGACAGCCACCCCGCTGCGGGGTTCGGCACGCGGCTCTGTTTGTCCACGATTTGCCCACCGCGCATCATAAAAACGTACTCCTCCAGGTTCACCTGCCCCTGCGCTTGCAGGATGCGCATCGTCATGTGGAACGCAAAGAGTAGCTTGTGTCGCTCAAAGAGGCCGCGGCAGGTGTTGTTGTACACCGCAGCGGTGTGCCACTCATTCAAGGTCTTGATGCGCTCCTCCATGCTGTGCGACACGATCTTCTCCGATGAGCGGCGGATGCTCGTCTGGAAGAGCTGGATGTACGAGTCCAGCGCGAACTGGTACATGCTGTCGATCGCGCCGAGGTCAGCGAGGACGAAGAAGAGGATCGAGGCGCGACGGGCGCACTCGCGGTACTCCTCGCGGGCTTCGCGAATCTTGACCGAGGTCACCTCCGCCTCCTGCAGCTGCGTCTGAATGTTCGCCGCCGTCACCTTCGCCGTCTGCAACGTCTCAATGAGCCGCTGATTCTCCAGCAGAGACACCTGCGAAGTCGAGAGAAGATCCAAAATGTCCTCTTCGAGCTGCTTCATCTCCTTCTTGGCGGCGGCGGTGTGGAGGATAAGCTGCTCGTTCTCGTGCTCCAGCTCCGGCTTCTCCTTCTCCACGACGATCTTCAGCAGCTGCTCCTCCAGGCCCTGCTCCTTCACCGCAAAGTTCAACAGGCACACCTTCGTGCACGTCTCCGGGGTGTAGTGCGGGTTGGGCAGCCGGGTGGTGATGTAGAGCTTAAAGCCCTCCTTGAACTCCACGAAGTTGTCGCCGACCTTCACCAGCTTGCGGCTGCCCTTCATAATGAAGGAGCGCGACATGACGGGGTCGAGCAGAGGGTCAATTTCCTCCAGCACGTCCTGCAGCAGCAGCGGGCAGCCGAACTGGATGGCGTACTCGACCGTCTTCTGGAAGTCCGGCTGCTTCGGGTCGATCACCTTGAGTCCGTTGTCGCGCTCCATGCGCTTCACCCACTTGATAGCTTGCTGCTGCGGGTCGATCATGAGCGGGTAGCGCGGGCCGAACACGACCATCGCGCCATTCTCCTTGCTGAACTCATCGCCTGGAAGACCCGCCTGCTGCCAGTCACGCACCTCCGTCGGGTCGGCCAGGAAGTCCACAAAGTCGTAGTCGCGGTTCAACGGCAGCTGCACTCGCTTCACCTCCTTCAGCCAGCTCTGCCACAGCATCTGCCGGTAGTCCGCCGTGAAGGCGCCGCAGTAGCACATAAAGGCGCAGGCCAGCAGCGTGTCGCCGTTGATGTTCTCCAGCGCGGCCTCGAAGCGCGCAATGGACTGCGTCCACCGCCCCCGCTCGCCCTCGAGTCCGTCCACGATGATTTCTGCCTTGTTCAGTTTATCCTGCGTCGCCTTGGCCTCCGCCATAAGTCGATTCTTCTCCGCCACATTCGCCTGCAGGTCCGTCTCCAGCTGCCTCACCTCGTCGACAATCTTCTGCAGCTTTTCTTCCTTCTGCCGGAGCATCTCCTCCTGGGCCCTCACCTTCTGCTGCGCATTTTCGTTCTTCACGATCTTCGGGTGCACCTCCTTGTAGATGTTGCCGTACTTGTAGATGGCAATCACCCACTGGCAGAGACCGCCGGCCGCCTTCGACACCGCGCTCGCCGCGGCCGGCGTGAAATCGTTGCGCTTCACGTACTTCTCCAGCGCATTCAGCAACTTCTGGTCCGTCATGTCGTGCGACTCGTGGTAGGTCTTGAGCATGTCAATGAACTTTGGCTCGCTCAGCGACTTCTTCGCCTCGTCCCAGTCCAGCTTGCGGTGAAGGGCCGTCTGCACCGCCTCCATCACCGTTCGAATCATCGCCGCAGGTGTCTTGTACGACTTCACCTCGTTGATGTCGCTCTTGTCGAGCTTATCGAGGGCCGCCTGCGCCTCCAGCAGCGTGGGCATCGCACGGTCAAGGTCCGTCTGCGCCTCCGCCTGATCCGCCAGCGCGGCGCGCTTTGTCTGCTCAATCTTTACCTTCTCTGACGCCACCAGTGTCTGTTGCTCCTCGGCGATGTGCTGGCGTGCCTGGATGCTCTCTGTGGCCTTGCTGACCTCGGCCGACTTCTCCTGCAGCCGCGCGTCCTGCACCTTCAGTTCCTCACGCATGACGCTCACCGTCACCTTCGTCTCCTCCAGCTTCGACATGCCGTTGGCCAGCTTATCGCGCTGCTCCACGATGGTCACCCGCTTGCTCTGCAGCATCGTGCGGAAGCCGCGGACGAGGTCGATGAAGGACGAGGGCGTTACGTAGGTGTGCCGGTGGATCTGCTCCCGCATCTGCTCCGCGCGCTGATTCGTGGTGTCGTGCAGGTAGACGAAGAGGTCGCTGATCGTGTCGAGCAGCTCGTCTGACTCCGCCTCATCGCGAGAGTCGCGCAGGTGCCGCAGACCGACCTCCTTCAGCGCCTCATTCGGCCACGCGTAGTACCAGTCGATGGACGTGCAGGAGACCAGCGCGGGGAACTGGCGCAGCCGCACGCGGAAGAGCTTGTGCGCGGGTGACATCGCAATCACGAGGTGGAGGTGCTGGCGGGCTTGACGAATAAAGAAGTTGTACAGCTCGTCCGGGGTGTCGCGGCACCCGCTTAGCAGGGCCAGCTTGTGCACATCGTCGTTGATCTGCTGCACGTCGTCCTTCGCAAAGAGGTTCGGCACCTCGCCGGCGGAGAGCATGTTGTTTAGATCCTCCAAAAACGACGTCTCCACAAGCTGCGTGTCGGCAATGTAGAAGACCTTCTGCTGCCGCTTGATACCGCAGGCGCGGTAGAGGGTGCGCAGGTCGTCGTGGAAGCGTTCCTGATCGTACTTCTTGTGGATCTCGATGGTGAACATGGTGTAGCCGGCGAGGTAGGTAGCGAGGCGGCTGAGAGAGTTGCGCCCGCTGCCCCCGAGACCGACCAGCAGCGCGTTGCCCTGGGGCTGACGCAGAACGCGGTGAATACGGCACAGGTGCTCCAGTGCATCGGCGAAGAAGACGATGTTCATCGGCCGCGCCCCCGGCTCGGCGTTGTAGTTCACCAGGCCCTCCTCGACAATCTGCCGCAGCTGTTCCAGTGACGGGGCCAGCTTGTACTTCGCCATCTCGTCCTGCTCTCCGTCCAAAAAGTCGACAAAGATCGGGTTTTCGCTCTCCGACACGGGCTGGTTCTTCGAGTCGGCCGACCGCGCCTTCAACATGCTCGCCCACTTCGTCTGGAACGTGTTGTTCAGGCGGTCGTTGAGCAGCTGCTTGAACCACGCCTTGTCAGCCGGGTCGTTCATGCGATCTGAGAAGACGCGCTGCGACTCATGCACCCACAGCGCCACCAGCTGCTCCTTGCTCGTGATCGCCTCCAGGTAGCAGCCGTAGATGCCCTGAAACACCTTGCTGAGGTCGCGCAGGCTGAAGAGGTAGTGCGATTTGCTCGGGATGGGCAAGAGGTCGGTGGAGACTTTCGTGTACACCTCGATGGTGGCCCGCACGATGGCGTCAACGTAGCCCTTCAGGTCCGCGTAAGGGGCGAAGCGGTGGCCCAGGATGGACGCGAAGATGTTCACCAGCACCGTCTCCGCCGGGAAAGCGACGTTGAAGACGTTCAGCTTACTCAGCAGTCGCTCCGTGATGTCGGGCCGGCCGTACGTCATGCAGCACAGCAGCTGCATGTCATTCACCATCCGCTTCGACCGCGTGGTGCGGTCGTACCAGTACCCGTTGTCCATCCACTGGCGCAGCAACTCCAGCGGCGGCTGCGCGCCAAAGATCTCCTTTGCCGGCATGTTCAGGTCCTCAATCAGGCAGACCATGCGCCGCCCGCCCGGTGGGTTGCACACCTTCTTTGACGTGTGTTCCATGCGACCCTCGATGATCTCCTGCACGTTCTTCGCCGTCGTCTGCGCCGAGAAGTGCAGGTGTGTGGTGACAAAGGCGTCTTGGGGCAGGTCGTGCAGCACCTTGTGGGCGATGAGAGACTTGCCCGTGCCGGTGGTGCCGACCAACACGAGCTGCACCCGGCTGCGCACGAGCTGCGAGACCATGTAGGCGTATCGCACCGTGTCCACCGTCGGCACGATCTGCTCGTAGTACGGCGTGCCCTCGGGTGGGGCGAAAGGCTTCTGCACCTCCGGGTGCTCAGCCCAGCCCACCCAGCGCAAAGACGACAAGTCAGGGAAGTACTCAAAAACCGTTTCGGTGGAGGGAAAGGAGGAGTCCATCTCCCGCACAAAGGCGTCCAGCTTGCGCCGTGAGTCCGCGGTGAGGCTGCCGCCCACGGCCCAGACCAGCGAGAAAGTCGCCATCATCTTCAGCTGCGCCAGGTAGTTGTCACCGGCCTGCGCGGCTTGGTAGCGCGCCCCGCCTGGCAGCACCGCCGCCGCCTCCGTGTTCGCCAGCGCATCGAGCATCGTGGTGAAGGAACGGACTGTGTTAAACTCCGTCGTGGCGATGAGGTCGGTGCACTCAGCTCGCTTGAAGTCCAGTGCCTTGGCGAGCGCGTTCTCGATGAAGCTCTGCAGCTCCGCCAGCGTGGCGTCGGGCTTCGGCGCGTTCATCGCCACCTCGAAGACGCGCCGCGACTGCAGCCAGGTGCTGATGAACGGCCGCCAGGTGAGATCCTCCACGCTGAAGTAGACCATACCGCAACGCGACACAGTGGCGGGGGAAGCCTGCGAGAGGTCTTGCACCTCGAAAAGCATGCGCACCGTCGGGTTCATGTTGATGCGCTCGCCAGAGTTGAGGGTGAGCATCTTGTTGTCATCCAGCACGGTGTTCATCGACTCGATCCACAGCGTGTCGACGGGGCCATCGAAGACGAGCCACTTGTAGCTCGGGTCCGTCGCGTCTCGGCAGATCTGCCGCATGAGGTCGGACAGGATGCCGTCCTTCCACTCGCGCGTGGCCTGATTGTAGCTGCCGTAGAGCTCATCCATGGTGACTGACTTTGGGTTCAGCAGGGACTCCTTCACAATCTCGTACGGGCCCTCCACCCCGGCCTCCTTCAGCCGCTTCAGCGCGCCGGCCAGCATGCGCCACGTCACCGTCTTGCCCGAGGCGGTACGGCCGACCACCATGACGCCGTGCCGCGTGTGGAGCGTGTCCCACAGGTGCAGCACCTTCGTGATGATGTGTTCATTCACTTGCAGCTTCTCCGCCTGCAGCTCGTCCACGGTTGCGGCGCGCAGCTCCTCCAGCCCCGCCCCTTGCGGCGTTACACCCGGGAAGAGGTCGCCGAGCATGCCCAGGAAAAGCGGAACGTCCTCCTTCACAAACTTGGGCAGGTTCATGTCCTTCATCGCCTTCAGACACAGTTGCTGCTCCGTGCCGGGGAAGTTCTCGCGCTTCAGGTTGCCGGCCTGCACGAGCACCGCCTTGATGTTGCGCAGCGAGAAGTCGTAGTGGTCCTGCTTCGACAGCTGCTTCTCCATCAGCTCGTAGAGAATCGAAACCTTCTTCGAGAGCGACTCCGACTCTTCGAAGCCTTCCGACAGTAGCGTAATCTCGCAGATGAGGGTGAAGTCCGGGGTCATCATGGAGATGGGGCGCAGCAGCGCCTTGAGGTTGTCCGGCAGCTCGGAGCGACCCGCGTAGCCGGGGTTCATGGTGACAAAGAGACCGCAGTTCACGTTCAGCGGGATCTCCGCCCCTTCAAACAAAAAGTGCTCCTTGTTCTCAGAGACCGCGTTCAGAATGGACAAAATCTGCTGCGCCACAACGGAGAGCACCTCGACCTCGATGCGGTTGAACTCGTCAAAGCACGACCACGCCCCGGTCTGGGCAATGCCGCTCAGCATGCGGCCAACGGAGCGGTAATCGAGGCCGTCGGAGCAGTTAAAGACCATCACGTACTTGCCAATGGCCTTGCCAAGGTCCTTCACCGTCTCCGTCTTGCCCGTGCCGGCCGGCCCCTGCGGCAGCCCGCCACGGCACAGCTGCAGCGCCGTCGTGAGGGTCATGTAGGCACGATCCGTCAACCCCGTCACCACCAGACGTCCACTGTTGCCCAGGTACTCGTAGTCGTACCGCACCTCCGCGCTCGCCTGTCGCACCACACACGCTGCGCTCGCCATGGCCGCACCGCCAGCACCGCCCGCAGCAGCGGCGCCTGCTCCCTCGACTCCACCGACACTGCTGTTGGCCCCGAGCACGTTCGATGCACCAACGAGGGCCGCACCTCCAGCCATTCCCCCAACGTCCCCGGCGTGACTCTCTTCCATCAACCCGCCTGGACTTGCAGCCCCGAGGCCGGTGGCGCCGCTGTTGTGGCGGCCGCGGTGCGGCGCCTCCTGGTAGAAGCGGAGCTGCCGCGACCACTCGAAGTCGTCCATCTGGTAGACGCGGTGGGCAAGCAGGTGGCGCAGAATGTCGCGCGAGTGCACCTCGATGGTGACGAGGGCCACGAGCTTGTTGCGCTGCAGCCGAGACTGCGGCTCTCGCACCATCTGACAGTACTTGCGGATCAGACTCTTCCACTTTTTGTAGACTCTGTAGAGCGGGGAGGTCTTGCGCCGCGCGAGGCTCAGCCCGTTGTGGTGCAGGTCACCGTACTCGGCGATGGCTGCCTCGGTCTGGTGCGTCCAGTTCATGCAGGCTGCCGTGATGAGGGCCTGGCCTTCGTGCTGCCCCACCCACTGCCGCAGCTTGTCGCGGCTGATGGGCCGGCGTGGGGTGTAGACGTTGTGCTGCAGGTCTGCGAGAGTGTCATTCAGGCACGTCTGCACCGTCTCGCGCATCTTCACCTCGACCCGGTGCAACCACGTCTCCACAGGGATGCCATCGATCTGCAGCGGTGGGCTGAACGCGACCTCCTCCCCATCCGCCGCGGACATCCCCTCGGCAAAGACGCGGTTGTTGCGGTTTGTCTTGAGAGCGAGTCGATACAGCCCTTCGAAGCACTTCCGCAGGTGCGGCTGCACCTTCTCCGGCTCCTTTGCGTGGCCCAGGATCTCGAGCAGGTCGTCGTTCGAGAGGAAGTAGAAGCGCGGGAAGCTGCGCCGGCGGTCCTCGAGGAAGCCCTCGAGGCTGCGCTGAATGAGCTCGAGGTCGCTGTTCATTCCGTTCAGCTGCTCTAGCAGGCTGTCGCGGCGGGTGCTGCGCACCACATTCGGGTCGCTGATGAGCCGTGCGATGATGGCGAGCCACTGCGCGTGGATGGAGTCGAACTTCTTCGACTCCGACACGAGCTTGCGCTTGATGTCCTCGCTGCCGACAAAGATGCTCTCGAGGTACATCCACTTTGTCTGCACGCCCAGCAGCCCTTCGATGGTGTCGGCCACCTGCGACAGGAGCTGCTCCCACTGAATCACGCGAGGGCGGAAGCTGTCGACGAAGCGCGACATCTTCATGGAGCTCAGCATCATCAAGTGCTCTGCCAAGGCGGTGTTGATGTCCTCGACTGCTGCGATCTTGTGGTAGCCCTGGTACGGCTCGATGATCAGCACCGTCTCCTCCCAGAAGAGCGCAATCTTCTCGAGATCCGTCTCGATCTTCAGTTCCTCGCGGGCGGCGACGGCCATGTTGCTGATGAACTCCGCCTGCGCCTCCACGTGGGCGTCCATGAGCCGCTGCAGGCAGAAGGAGCTTTCGTCGTCCAGGTCAAAGTCGGTGTCCAGCTGCACCTTCAGCTGCTCCCAGTGCCGCGGCCGTATCGCCGGCGTGCGCAGGTCGTCGATGATGGGCAAAATGCGCTTGATCAGCTCGATGTCGTCCTTCAGCTGCTGCCACACGTTCAGCTGCTCCATGTCCTTGCGCAGCTGCATCACCTCGCGCCGCGTCGCCTCGATATCCTCCAGCATGCGCTCACTGTTCAGCTGCATAAAGTAGGCGTGCTTCCACGAGTGTGTGTGTGTGCGCCAGTCCCGCACCAGCATCCACAGTTTGCGCAGCAGCACCAGCCGCGCCTCCGCCTTCACCAAGTCGTCCAGGGGCGGATGCTCTAGCCCGAAGATGTCGATCCCTTGCTGCAGGCTCTTCTCGAGGTTGCGCAGAGAGGCGGCCTTGCGCTGTAGTCCATCCAGCTGCGCGAAGGCCTCGCCGGTCTTGAGGGTCCACGTCGTCGGGGCATCATCCCGCACCTGCTGGTAGAGCGCGAAGCTCTTCGACGCCAGCGTGCGCAGCTCGGCCTCCACCTCCACGCGGAACTGCTCCTTGTACACGTCCAGCTGCTTGCGAATCTCGCGGAGTTGCACCGTATAAGCTTCGAAAGCCTCCGGCAGCGCCTCGCACCGCGCCACATCCGCCGCATCCACACCGCCAAAGTTGTACGCCTCGCTCGTGATGAGGGCAAACTTCTGCGAGAGCAGATCAAACTGGCCCTCCACCGACGGCAGGGCGTCGAGGGCCACGGTGCACTGCCGTATCTGCTCACCAAGCTGGTCGAGCGTCTTCGGCTCGCGGGCGAGCGTCTCGGTGGTGAACTTGAAGGCGTCGTAGGTGTTGTTCAGCTCCTGCTTCGCCTCGGCGTAGAGCAGGCTGTGGTAGTGCTGAATGACAAACTGGCACTGCGCACGGAACGTCTCCTTCATCTTCGTAAAGTCAAGCTGCAGGAATAACACGTCGGCAAAGACCTCCTGCTTCTCGACCCCCTCGCGGCGCTGGGCGACGTGGTCCATGTTGATGCGATAGTCCTCCAGCTTCCAGCCCTGCTTGATACGCCGGTCCTGCCGCTGCGTCGTCCACAAGTTGTCCGTGGAGGAGGACTGGTGCAGCTGCCACGTCTGGTTCAGCTTATCCCGCACCTTCTCCGCGATGCTGGTGAAGGCGTCCTGAATGCGGCCGAGGGTGAGGATGGTGTCCTGGTCTCCGGTCATGTACTCGTAGTACGACCCGCGCAGCGACAACGGTGAGGCCCCTTTGGACGCGGCGTAGCGCACCGCCGCGGTGTTGTGCTCGGCGAGGAACTCCGGCGTCTCTGCGGCAACGCGCTGCGTCAGCGAGTCCTCCAGCCGCGGCAGGTCACGCACGACCCCGATGATTGCCTTGCACACATCATTCACCTCCTGCGACAGCTCCGCCACGGAAGGCGAGGCGTGGATCACGGGCTTGTGGTCGGCCGCCACGCTGATCATCACACTGAGCCGGAAGATCTTCTCGTCCAGCCGGTCCATGCTGCTCTCCTGCGGGAGCACCCGCTCAACCGTCAGCAGCGAGCGCTTCACCATCGTCCGCAGGGCCTCCTCCAACTTCAACTCGACCCGCTCCACGTAGGCGTGCCACTCCATCCGCACCGTCTCGCTCACGCCGTAGTCCTCGCGAAAGTACTGAAACACCCCGTAGAGTCGCTGCACCATGAGCTTGTAGATTTTACCCACCTTCTGCATCACGGCCGCGCGGTACGCCTTCTGCTTCGCCGCAAAGGCCTCTGGTGTGTAGATGACCTTCTTCTCCACCAGCACCGCCAGCGTATCGGCAATGAGGCTGCAGTGGTAGTCGATGAAGGTGCCGCAGAACTTGAAGTCGTCGACGATGGACTGCACCTGGTCGGCCTGCAGGCGGCACTCGCGCACAAAGTACTCGACGATGCCCTGCGAGTTCCACAGCAGCTTGTTGAGCCCGGGCAGAAACTTCGCGTCCATCGCGGCCAGCCGCAGCGCGAAGAGGCGCAGCTCGGACTTGGTCAGCGAGTAAACGGCGGCGTTGTGCAGACGGACGGCGATGGCGACGTTCTCGCGGAAGAGGCGCAGACGCTCCTCGCGAGTGCAGATCTCGACGACCTCCGCCGGCACGGGCTCCCCCATCCGCTGCCAGCTGCGCGCCTCCGCGAAAAGCAGCAGCAGGTCCATCGGGAAGTTCACATCGTACAAGGGCGGGTGCTCGACGTCGGTGCCTGTGGCGGGGCGCTGCACGAGCAGGTAGTCGTCCAGCATCTCCGCCGGCTTCGCAGGGACGGTCGCGATCCACTCCGCGTAGGCTTTGCGGACGTACTCGCGCAGAATGCGATCCAGTCGATCGTACTGCTGTAGCGCCTCGTCCTTCTCGGGCGAGCTTGGCAGTGCGTAGCAGCGGCGCAGCGCTACCTGCTCGCTCGTCAGGAACGCCAGCCGGAAAGACGCCCACGCCGCCTGGCCCGCCAGTGGCGGGTGACGGTAGAAGAGAGGGGGGGTTCGGCCGAAGAAACGCTGCATGTCCCCCTGCACCGACTTCAGGTGCTGCGCGAAGAGGCGGAAGACGCGATCGGTGTTGCGGTCCAGCTGCATCAGCAACTCCTCGCTCTTGCTGATCAAGGTGAAAGCCTCGATGACTTCAGCCCCCATCGAAACCGAGGCGACGGCGTCGAACGCGGCGGTGATGATCTGCCGCATCATGACGCTTAAATTGTCCACGTCCGCCTTCAACGCGCGGTAGTCATCCACCCACTGCGTCGACTTCACATCGAGCACGTTGTATGTGAAATGCTGCAGCACCTCCATCTTCGCCTTGAAGGCGCGCTGGATGTCCATGAGCTGCGACTCCAGCTCCGGACCCTTGTTACCCCGGAAGATCGGCAGCTTCCCCTCGAAGAGCTCCGCCGGGGGCCGAATTACTCCGTCCAGCTCCGGCACGTTCAGCGGCGTGCCAGCTGGAATTTGCTCCCGCCCAAAGCCGGACGTCTTCGTGCGGCGGCTGGTGTGGCGGTGCGTCGAGACGTTCGTGCTGGCCCGGGCGACGGAGGTGGAGGGGACCGCCTCGCCATCGGCGCCCCCGCTGAAGCCGAACTGCAGCTGACTCAGACAGATCTCCTTCAAGTTCTGGCAGCGGTGCCGCACAAAGCCATCCATCTCATTCAGGAACGACTCATCAAAGTCCACCTTCTCACCCCGCTCCACGCGCAGCCGGCGGCGGGTGGCGGCGAGCATGCGGCGGCACTCCGTCAGCCACGCCTCCCCGGCCACCATGCTGTCCTCCAGCGCCTTCATGCTATCCGCCACGTCGCCGGCAAAGATAGCCCGCACGTTGATCTTGCTGCTGCACCGGTTGATGATCTCACTCGAGACCATCCGCAGCAGCCGGATGATGCGATCTTTCTTGTAAAACTTAGAGAAGATGAGGATGAGCTGGATGCGCTTCAGCACGTCCTGCACCACCCGCGGAATCTCACTCAGCTCCGCCCGCGCGAGGCGCTCGCACGGCTCGTTGAGGGTGGAGAGGTAACGCAGGTTGTCGTACGCCTCCTCGGTGCCGCGCTCGATGTCGCTGCGCAGACTCAAAAAAGGCTCGAGGTAGTACAGAGACTTGGCGTCCTTCAAGACCTTCACCACAGCCGCCACCTCCTCACGGTTGAGCTGGGTGCGGATGTTGCCCAGATCGCGAGCGCGGGCTCGCCAGTACTGCAGCTCCTCCAGCGGCCCCGCACTCTCCTCATCTCCAGCGGTGGTGTCGCGCTCACTCACGACCGTTTTGATCTGCCGAGTCCAGTGAATTACGGTGGCCTCGTAGCGCTGAACCAACTCGTGGTCGGTGTGCGCCTGCGTGCTGCCCCCCACCGCCAGGTCACCCGGCACGTAGAGCACCGTCCGCCCCTTGAGTCCGTTCACGTCCTCCACCACCGTGGCCATAAAGCGATGCAGCGCCGCGTGGACGTCCTTGTGAATGCTGGTCGGCCACGGGTTGTGCAGGAAGGTCGGCATGATGATCTGCTGCGTGGTGCGCAGGAAGCTGTCGAGGAGGTGTGTGCCGCGCAGGGTGCCCCACATCACGTAGTTCTCCAGCGTCTCCCGCAGCAGGGGTTTGTCGGCTTCAAGGCGCACGAAGTAGACTACATCGCCGCACACGCCAGGCAGACTGCCACGCAGCGCCAACTCGGGCAGCCCGGCCATCACCTGCAGCTGCGGTGGCGGCGGAGCCGCATTCGCACCGCCCGCTGCCGCACTGGTCGAGTGACTGTTGTTGTTGTTGTTGTCCACCACCGCAAAGGCCTGGAAGGCATGTGGGTCGGGTGCCGCCGCAGCTCCATTGTCCGCGTCCTCGTCTTCATCGCTGGCGTGGCGGCTGCGATTGAGGCCGTTGACAGCCTCCCGTGCGCCGGAGGTGCCGCGGCGGGAGAGCGGGGCTTGTGTCGTGTTCTGAAGCGACATCCGCCCATTTGAGTGCGTCCCCGCCGTGTGGTTCGTGTTGCCGGTTGAGCCACGGCCGTTGCCGCCGCCGCTCGTCGAGTTCAGCTTCTTCGCCTTGGCTCCCTGCGGGACGGGCTCGGCGTAGTACGCAAAGAGGACGCGGTACCGTGCATCTTCGCCCATGAGCATCTCGTTGATCACAAAGTGATGCTGCGCGGTCAGCTCGGTGTTTATGTTACATCGTAGGGTGTCCTGCAGCCGGTCCTCCACCCACTGCAGACACTCCGCACTGGCTTCCGTGGACGTCATTGTTGTTGCTATTGATGTCGTTTTCCCACGGAAGGCAAAAAAGAAAAAGAAACTAGGACAGCCTTCTCTTTGTTTTTAGTTGCCGTGAGGGTCCTCACAAGAAGAAAACGCGTACAGCAGTGCTGGAATAGTCGTGGTGGAAGAGTGTCGAGAGGGCTAAAAGAAAAAGAGGAAAAAATACGTGTTCAAATAGAGAGAAAAAAAAGACGTTTTACAACGCTTTGTTTGTAAATTCTAAATTGGTCAAAATAAAAAAGAATGAATTAAAAGAAAACAGAAAAGGTGCTCAAATAGCAGAAGACAAAGGGTTTCAAGCATACAAACACTAAAGAAAAGAGAGAGAAAGATTGAGCGAGAGAGAAGACTTGGAAGGCCTCTACTCACTTTGCTGGAATGTCACAAGGAAATAATCGGTTTTGATTCTCTCCGATCTATATTTTTGCACGGACGGCAATACGCGCAAATTGTAGACAGCGTGAGAAATAAGAGAACCAGAACGTTACTCTTGTAAGCACACAAGTACCCAGTTTTAATACCTAGCGTTAAAGCTTGCTTGCAGCCTCAGCAGCAGAATGACCACCTTTGAAAATAAAGTGCAAAGTGTATGGAAGCAGCACTCGATAAGAAAAAGGTGTCTGCTAGCCAATGATGGACTAAGAAGCGAAAAATGATGACGCTTAATGCTCAGCCTTTCTTTTGAGTGTTTTTTCCCTCTGCTAACTAATTGTAGTTCAGTGCTCACGAGATAAAATAGTTAGATGTATCGAGAAAAGAAAGGGAAGAAGAGTCTAGTGGTATGAATGAAATCGTGGCAGAAGTACTGAGGGAAAGAACATTAAGTCAAGTGGCACTATTTTTTTTTTATCATTACCGCACAACATTTTATAGGCCTATCTTCCCCGGACAAGCTGAGGCAACAGAAAAAGCCGTCTCTGCTTCAAAGCAACCCACGGCAAGTGGTGCAGCGCGACGAACATGCAAATGCATTGCTATCATTCCTAAAAAAGTGAAAAACTATAGGGTATCTGACACAAGGTTCAAGTTTCTTTTTTGTTTAATTTGATTTTTTTTGGATCCTGGGATAACAAACGAAAAAAGAAAAGAAATGAAAGTTAAAAGAAAAATTTTTGATGAAGTGAAAGTCCACCCTCATCTCCCATCCTTGTCAAACCTGGCGGCGAAGTGCCTAGTGCGGTTCGCCTGCAACTTAAAAATAAGTGAAGCTAAGACGTTCGTCAGACGAGGAAGAAAGAGAGAGAGAGAGAACAGAAAAAAAGGGGGGGCGAAGAAGGCACGAAGAGGGGACTGGGTTCTCGCCGCTCCTTTATCTAAAACTAAAAAAAAAACACAAAAGAGGAAAAAAATAGGTAAGTCATAAAAACGGAACATCATAAAACAAATGGATAACAGCAGAAAAAAAAAAGGCACAGGTGGGCTTCCGACGCTTCCGGCGATGCAACTCTGCAAGCACAAAAATTAGACTTCAATGCGTTTCAGGCGCGTCTGTCAAAGTCTTTGAGCAATTAAAGACGGTGTTTAATTCTTTCCACAGACACACACGCATAAAAGCACAGAGATAAAAACGAAAGCGAAGAGTAGCTGTGCGTGAATTGCATCGCCGGTGGGTAAAGCCGAAAAATAACAAAGTGGGGGCATTGCGACAACGGTTCATACAGTGAAAGCAAGACGTAATAGAGCTTT
>MDUD01009838.1:0-18047 GCA_002216565.1 Crithidia mellificae
GTCTTTAATTGCTCAAAGACTTTGACAGACGCGCCTGAAACGCATTGAAGTCTAATTTTTGTGCTTGCAGAGTTGCATCGCCGGAAGCGTCGGAAGCCCACCTGTGCCTTTTTTTTTTCTGCTGTTATCCATTTGTTTTATGATGTTCCGTTTTTATGACTTACCTATTTTTTTCCTCTTTTGTGTTTTTTTTTTAGTTTTAGATAAAGGAGCGGCGAGAACCCAGTCCCCTCTTCGTGCCTTCTTCGCCCCCCCTTTTTTTCTGTTCTCTCTCTCTCTCTTTCTTCCTCGTCTGACGAACGTCTTAGCTTCACTTATTTTTAAGTTGCAGGCGAACCGCACTAGGCACTTCGCCGCCAGGTTTGACAAGGATGGGAGATGAGGGTGGACTTTCACTTCATCAAAAATTTTTCTTTTAACTTTCATTTCTTTTCTTTTTTCGTTTGTTATCCCAGGATCCAAAAAAAATCAAATTAAACAAAAAAGAAACTTGAACCTTGTGTCAGATACCCTATAGTTTTTCACTTTTTTAGGAATGATAGCAATGCATTTGCATGTTCGTCGCGCTGCACCACTTGCCGTGGGTTGCTTTGAAGCAGAGACGGCTTTTTCTGTTGCCTCAGCTTGTCCGGGGAAGATAGGCCTATAAAATGTTGTGCGGTAATGATAAAAAAAAAATAGTGCCACTTGACTTAATGTTCTTTCCCTCAGTACTTCTGCCACGATTTCATTCATACCACTAGACTCTTCTTCCCTTTCTTTTCTCGATACATCTAACTATTTTATCTCGTGAGCACTGAACTACAATTAGTTAGCAGAGGGAAAAAACACTCAAAAGAAAGGCTGAGCATTAAGCGTCATCATTTTTCGCTTCTTAGTCCATCATTGGCTAGCAGACACCTTTTTCTTATCGAGTGCTGCTTCCATACACTTTGCACTTTATTTTCAAAGGTGGTCATTCTGCTGCTGAGGCTGCAAGCAAGCTTTAACGCTAGGTATTAAAACTGGGTACTTGTGTGCTTACAAGAGTAACGTTCTGGTTCTCTTATTTCTCACGCTGTCTACAATTTGCGCGTATTGCCGTCCGTGCAAAAATATAGATCGGAGAGAATCAAAACCGATTATTTCCTTGTGACATTCCAGCAAAGTGAGTAGAGGCCTTCCAAGTCTTCTCTCTCGCTCAATCTTTCTCTCTCTTTTCTTTAGTGTTTGTATGCTTGAAACCCTTTGTCTTCTGCTATTTGAGCACCTTTTCTGTTTTCTTTTAATTCATTCTTTTTTATTTTGACCAATTTAGAATTTACAAACAAAGCGTTGTAAAACGTCTTTTTTTTCTCTCTATTTGAACACGTATTTTTTCCTCTTTTTCTTTTAGCCCTCTCGACACTCTTCCACCACGACTATTCCAGCACTGCTGTACGCGTTTTCTTCTTGTGAGGACCCTCACGGCAACTAAAAACAAAGAGAAGGCTGTCCTAGTTTCTTTTTCTTTTTTGCCTTCCGTGGGAAAACGACATCAATAGCAACAACAATGACGTCCACGGAAGCCAGTGCGGAGTGTCTGCAGTGGGTGGAGGACCGGCTGCAGGACACCCTACGATGTAACATAAACACCGAGCTGACCGCGCAGCATCACTTTGTGATCAACGAGATGCTCATGGGCGAAGATGCACGGTACCGCGTCCTCTTTGCGTACTACGCCGAGCCCGTCCCGCAGGGAGCCAAGGCGAAGAAGCTGAACTCGACGAGCGGCGGCGGCAACGGCCGTGGCTCAACCGGCAACACGAACCACACGGCGGGGACGCACTCAAATGGGCGGATGTCGCTTCAGAACACGACACAAGCCCCGCTCTCCCGCCGCGGCACCTCCGGCGCACGGGAGGCTGTCAACGGCCTCAATCGCAGCCGCCACGCCAGCGATGAAGACGAGGACGCGGACAATGGAGCTGCGGCGGCACCCGACCCACATGCCTTCCAGGCCTTTGCGGTGGTGGACAACAACAACAACAACAGTCACTCGACCAGTGCGGCAGCGGGCGGTGCGAATGCGGCTCCGCCGCCACCGCAGCTGCAGGTGATGGCCGGGCTGCCCGAGTTGGCGCTGCGTGGCAGTCTGCCTGGCGTGTGCGGCGATGTAGTCTACTTCGTGCGCCTTGAAGCCGACAAACCCCTGCTGCGGGAGACGCTGGAGAACTACGTGATGTGGGGCACCCTGCGCGGCACACACCTCCTCGACAGCTTCCTGCGCACCACGCAGCAGATCATCATGCCGACCTTCCTGCACAACCCGTGGCCGACCAGCATTCACAAGGACGTCCACGCGGCGCTGCATCGCTTTATGGCCACGGTGGTGGAGGACGTGAACGGACTCAAGGGGCGGACGGTGCTCTACGTGCCGGGTGACCTGGCGGTGGGGGGCAGCACGCAGGCGCACACCGACCACGAGTTGGTTCAGCGCTACGAGGCCACCGTAATTCACTGGACTCGGCAGATCAAAACGGTCGTGAGTGAGCGCGACACCACCGCTGGAGATGAGGAGAGTGCGGGGCCGCTGGAGGAGCTGCAGTACTGGCGAGCCCGCGCTCGCGATCTGGGCAACATCCGCACCCAGCTCAACCGTGAGGAGGTGGCGGCTGTGGTGAAGGTCTTGAAGGACGCCAAGTCTCTGTACTACCTCGAGCCTTTTTTGAGTCTGCGCAGCGACATCGAGCGCGGCACCGAGGAGGCGTACGACAACCTGCGTTACCTCTCCACCCTCAACGAGCCGTGCGAGCGCCTCGCGCGGGCGGAGCTGAGTGAGATTCCGCGGGTGGTGCAGGACGTGCTGAAGCGCATCCAGCTCATCCTCATCTTCTCTAAGTTTTACAAGAAAGATCGCATCATCCGGCTGCTGCGGATGGTCTCGAGTGAGATCATCAACCGGTGCAGCAGCAAGATCAACGTGCGGGCTATCTTTGCCGGCGACGTGGCGGATAGCATGAAGGCGCTGGAGGACAGCATGGTGGCCGGGGAGGCGTGGCTGACGGAGTGCCGCCGCATGCTCGCCGCCACCCGCCGCCGGCTGCGCGTGGAGCGGGGTGAGAAGGTGGACTTTGATGAGTCGTTCCTGAATGAGATGGATGGCTTTGTGCGGCACCGCTGCCAGAACTTGAAGGAGATCTGTCTGAGTCAGCTGCAGTTCGGCTTCAGCGGGGGCGCCGATGGCGAGGCGGTCCCCTCCACCTCCGTCGCCCGGGCCAGCACGAACGTCTCGACGCACCGCCACACCAGCCGCCGCACGAAGACGTCCGGCTTTGGGCGGGAGCAAATTCCAGCTGGCACGCCGCTGAACGTGCCGGAGCTGGACGGAGTAATTCGGCCCCCGGCGGAGCTCTTCGAGGGGAAGCTGCCGATCTTCCGGGGTAACAAGGGTCCGGAGCTGGAGTCGCAGCTCATGGACATCCAGCGCGCCTTCAAGGCGAAGATGGAGGTGCTGCAGCATTTCACATACAACGTGCTCGATGTGAAGTCGACGCAGTGGGTGGATGACTACCGCGCGTTGAAGGCGGACGTGGACAATTTAAGCGTCATGATGCGGCAGATCATCACCGCCGCGTTCGACGCCGTCGCCTCGGTTTCGATGGGGGCTGAAGTCATCGAGGCTTTCACCTTGATCAGCAAGAGCGAGGAGTTGCTGATGCAGCTGGACCGCAACACCGATCGCGTCTTCCGCCTCTTCGCGCAGCACCTGAAGTCGGTGCAGGGGGACATGCAGCGTTTCTTCGGCCGAACCCCCCCTCTCTTCTACCGTCACCCGCCACTGGCGGGCCAGGCGGCGTGGGCGTCTTTCCGGCTGGCGTTCCTGACGAGCGAGCAGGTAGCGCTGCGCCGCTGCTACGCACTGCCAAGCTCGCCCGAGAAGGACGAGGCGCTACAGCAGTACGATCGACTGGATCGCATTCTGCGCGAGTACGTCCGCAAAGCCTACGCGGAGTGGATCGCGACCGTCCCTGCGAAGCCGGCGGAGATGCTGGACGACTACCTGCTCGTGCAGCGCCCCGCCACAGGCACCGACGTCGAGCACCCGCCCTTGTACGATGTGAACTTCCCGATGGACCTGCTGCTGCTTTTCGCGGAGGCGCGCAGCTGGCAGCGGATGGGGGAGCCCGTGCCGGCGGAGGTCGTCGAGATCTGCACTCGCGAGGAGCGTCTGCGCCTCTTCCGCGAGAACGTCGCCATCGCCGTCCGTCTGCACAACGCCGCCGTTTACTCGCTGACCAAGTCCGAGCTGCGCCTCTTCGCGCTGCGGCTGGCCGCGATGGACGCGAAGTTTCTGCCCGGGCTCAACAAGCTGCTGTGGAACTCGCAGGGCATCGTCGAGTACTTTGTGCGCGAGTGCCGCCTGCAGGCCGACCAGGTGCAGTCCATCGTCGACGACTTCAAGTTCTGCGGCACCTTCATCGACTACCACTGCAGCCTCATTGCCGATACGCTGGCGGTGCTGGTGGAGAAGAAGGTCATCTACACACCAGAGGCCTTTGCGGCGAAGCAGAAGGCGTACCGCGCGGCCGTGATGCAGAAGGTGGGTAAAATCTACAAGCTCATGGTGCAGCGACTCTACGGGGTGTTTCAGTACTTTCGCGAGGACTACGGCGTGAGCGAGACGGTGCGGATGGAGTGGCACGCCTACGTGGAGCGGGTCGAGTTGAAGTTGGAGGAGGCCCTGCGGACGATGGTGAAGCGCTCGCTGCTGACGGTTGAGCGGGTGCTCCCGCAGGAGAGCAGCATGGACCGGCTGGACGAGAAGATCTTCCGGCTCAGTGTGATGATCAGCGTGGCGGCCGACCACAAGCCCGTGATCCACGCCTCGCCTTCCGTGGCGGAGCTGTCGCAGGAGGTGAATGATGTGTGCAAGGCAATCATCGGGGTCGTGCGTGACCTGCCGCGGCTGGAGGACTCGCTGACGCAGCGCGTTGCCGCAGAGACGCCGGAGTTCCTCGCCGAGCACAACACCGCGGCGGTGCGCTACGCCGCGTCCAAAGGGGCCTCACCGTTGTCGCTGCGCGGGTCGTACTACGAGTACATGACCGGAGACCAGGACACCATCCTCACCCTCGGCCGCATTCAGGACGCCTTCACCAGCATCGCGGAGAAGGTGCGGGATAAGCTGAACCAGACGTGGCAGCTGCACCAGTCCTCCTCCACGGACAACTTGTGGACGACGCAGCGGCAGGACCGGCGTATCAAGCAGGGCTGGAAGCTGGAGGACTATCGCATCAACATGGACCACGTCGCCCAGCGCCGCGAGGGGGTCGAGAAGCAGGAGGTCTTTGCCGACGTGTTATTCCTGCAGCTTGACTTTACGAAGATGAAGGAGACGTTCCGTGCGCAGTGCCAGTTTGTCATTCAGCACTACCACAGCCTGCTCTACGCCGAGGCGAAGCAGGAGCTGAACAACACCTACGACGCCTTCAAGTTCACCACCGAGACGCTCGCCCGCGAGCCGAAGACGCTCGACCAGCTTGGTGAGCAGATACGGCAGTGCACCGTGGCCCTCGACGCCCTGCCGTCGGTGGAGGGCCAGTTTGATCTGCTCTCGCAGAAGTTTGCCCTCATCACGAGCGAGGCGTACAACTTTGGCGGTGTGGATGCGGCGGATGTGGCGCGGTGCGAGGCGCTGCCGGAGGCTTTCGAAGCTTATACGGTGCAACTCCGCGAGATTCGCAAGCAGCTGGACGTGTACAAGGAGCAGTTCCGCGTGGAGGTGGAGGCCGAGCTGCGCACGCTGGCGTCGAAGAGCTTCGCGCTCTACCAGCAGGTGCGGGATGATGCCCCGACGACGTGGACCCTCAAGACCGGCGAGGCCTTCGCGCAGCTGGATGGACTACAGCGCAAGGCCGCCTCTCTGCGCAACCTCGAGAAGAGCCTGCAGCAAGGGATCGACATCTTCGGGCTAGAGCATCCGCCCCTGGACGACTTGGTGAAGGCGGAGGCGCGGCTGGTGCTGCTGCGCAAACTGTGGATGCTGGTGCGGGACTGGCGCACACACACACACTCGTGGAAGCACGCCTACTTTATGCAGCTGAACAGTGAGCGCATGCTGGAGGATATCGAGGCGACGCGGCGCGAGGTGATGCAGCTGCGCAAGGACATGGAGCAGCTGAACGTGTGGCAGCAGCTGAAGGACGACATCGAGCTGATCAAGCGCATTTTGCCCATCATCGACGACCTGCGCACGCCGGCGATACGGCCGCGGCACTGGGAGCAGCTGAAGGTGCAGCTGGACACCGACTTTGACCTGGACGACGAAAGCTCCTTCTGCCTGCAGCGGCTCATGGACGCCCACGTGGAGGCGCAGGCGGAGTTCATCAGCAACATGGCCGTCGCCGCCCGCGAGGAACTGAAGATCGAGACGGATCTCGAGAAGATTGCGCTCTTCTGGGAGGAGACGGTGCTGATCATCGAGCCGTACCAGGGCTACCACAAGATCGCAGCAGTCGAGGACATCAACACCGCCTTGGCAGAGCACTTGATGATGCTGAGCTCCATGAAGATGTCGCGCTTCGTCGACAGCTTCCGCCCTCGCGTGATTCAGTGGGAGCAGCTCCTGTCGCAGGTGGCCGACACCATCGAAGGGCTGCTGGGCGTGCAGACAAAGTGGATGTACCTCGAGAGCATCTTTGTCGGCAGCGAGGACATCAAGCGCAAGCTCGTGTCGGAGTCGAAGAAGTTCGACTCCATCCACGCGCAGTGGCTCGCCATCATCGCACGGCTCATCAGCGACCCGAATGTGGTGCGCAGCACCCGCCGCGACAGCCTGCTAGAGCAGCTGAACGGAATGAACAGCGACCTCGAGCTCATTCAGCGCAGCCTCGAGGGCTTCCTCGAGGACCGCCGGCGCAGCTTCCCGCGCTTCTACTTCCTCTCGAACGACGACCTGCTCGAGATCCTGGGCCACGCAAAGGAGCCGGAGAAGGTGCAGCCGCACCTGCGGAAGTGCTTCGAAGGGCTGTATCGACTCGCTCTCAAGACAAACCGCAACAACCGCGTCTTTGCCGAGGGGATGTCCGCGGCGGATGGGGAGGAGGTCGCGTTCAGCCCACCGCTGCAGATCGATGGCATCCCTGTGGAGACGTGGTTGCACCGGGTCGAGGTGAAGATGCGCGAGACGGTGCAGACGTGCCTGAATGACACTCTCGCAGACCTGCAGCACAACGTCTACACCCCACGCCGGCCCATCAGCCGCGACAAGCTGCGGCAGTGGGTGGGGCAGCACGAAGGCCAGGCCCTCATCACGGCAGCCTGCATGAACTGGACGCACCAGACCGAGGCAGCCATCGCCGAGTACGGTGACCTGCACCACAACGGGCTGAGCCTCGCGCGGCGCAAGACCTCCCCGCTCTACAGAGTCTACAAAAAGTGGAAGAGTCTGATCCGCAAGTACTGTCAGATGGTGCGAGAGCCGCAGTCTCGGCTGCAGCGCAACAAGCTCGTGGCCCTCGTCACCATCGAGGTGCACTCGCGCGACATTCTGCGCCACCTGCTTGCCCACCGCGTCTACCAGATGGACGACTTCGAGTGGTCGCGGCAGCTCCGCTTCTACCAGGAGGCGCCGCACCGCGGCCGCCACAACAGCGGCGCCACCGGCCTCGGGGCTGCAAGTCCAGGCGGGTTGATGGAAGAGAGTCACGCCGGGGACGTTGGGGGAATGGCTGGAGGTGCGGCCCTCGTTGGTGCATCGAACGTGCTCGGGGCCAACAGCAGTGTCGGTGGAGTCGAGGGAGCAGGCGCCGCTGCTGCGGGCGGTGCTGGCGGTGCGGCCATGGCGAGCGCAGCGTGTGTGGTGCGACAGGCGAGCGCGGAGGTGCGGTACGACTACGAGTACCTGGGCAACAGTGGACGTCTGGTGGTGACGGGGTTGACGGATCGTGCCTACATGACCCTCACGACGGCGCTGCAGCTGTGCCGTGGCGGGCTGCCGCAGGGGCCGGCCGGCACGGGCAAGACGGAGACGGTGAAGGACCTTGGCAAGGCCATTGGCAAGTACGTGATGGTCTTTAACTGCTCCGACGGCCTCGATTACCGCTCCGTTGGCCGCATGCTGAGCGGCATTGCCCAGACCGGGGCGTGGTCGTGCTTTGACGAGTTCAACCGCATCGAGGTCGAGGTGCTCTCCGTTGTGGCGCAGCAGATTTTGTCCATTCTGAACGCGGTCTCTGAGAACAAGGAGCACTTTTTGTTTGAAGGGGCGGAGATCCCGCTGAACGTGAACTGCGGTCTCTTTGTCACCATGAACCCCGGCTACGCGGGTCGCTCCGAGCTGCCGGACAACCTCAAGGCGCTGCTGCGCCCCATCTCCATGATGACCCCGGACTTCACCCTCATCTGCGAGATTACGCTACTGTCGGAAGGCTTCGAAGAGTCGGAGTCGCTCTCGAAGAAGGTTTCGATTCTCTACGAGCTGATGGAGAAGCAGCTGTCGAAGCAGGACCACTACGACTTCTCGCTGCGCAACATCAAGGCGGTGCTCGTGCAGGCCGGCAACCTGAAGCGCGAGAACTTCCCCGGCACGGAGCAGCAACTGTGTCTGAAGGCGATGAAGGACATGAACCTGCCCAAGTTTGTGAAGGAGGACGTTCCGCTTTTCCTGGGCATGCTCGGCGACCTCTTCCCGGGTGTAACGCCGCAAGGGGCGGGGCTGGAGGAGCTGCGCGCCGCAACCGTGGACGAGCTGCAGGCGGAGAAGCTGCAAGTGAATGAACACATCATCACGAAGGTGCTGCACCTGTGGGACACGCTCCACACGCGGCACGGCGTCATGGTGGTCGGCCGTACCGCCTCGGGCAAGACGGTGACGTGGCGCATGCTGGCCGGCGCGCTGAAGCGGCTGAAGGAGGCCGGGGTGGAGGGCCCGTACGAGATTGTGAAGGAGTCCCTGCTGAACCCAAAGTCAGTCACCATGGATGAGCTCTACGGCAGCTACAATCAGGCCACGCGCGAGTGGAAGGACGGCATCCTGTCCGACCTCATGCGGCAGATCTGCCGAGACGCGACGGACCCGAGCTACAAGTGGCTCGTCTTCGATGGCCCCGTCGACACGCTGTGGATCGAGTCGATGAACACCGTGCTGGATGACAACAAGATGCTCACCCTCAACTCTGGCGAGCGCATCAACATGAACCCGACGGTGCGCATGCTTTTCGAGGTGCAAGACCTCTCGCAGGCTTCCCCCGCCACTGTGTCGCGTTGCGGTATGGTCTACTTCAGCGTGGAGGATCTCACCTGGCGGCCGTTCATCAGCACCTGGCTGCAGTCGCGGCGCGTCTTCGAGGTGGCGATGAACGCGCCGAAGCCCGACGCCACGCTGGCGGAGCTGCAGAGCTTCATCGAGAACGCGCTCGCCAAGGCACTGGACTTCAAGCGAGCTGAGTGCACCGACCTCATCGCCACGACGGAGTTTAACACAGTCCGTTCCTTCACCACGATGCTCGATGCGCTGGCGAACACGGAGGCGGCGGCGGTGCTGCCAGGCGGGGCGCGCTACCAAGCCGCGCAGGCCGGTGACAACTACCTGGCGCAGCTGAAGATGATGGCGACTTTCTCGCTGGTCTGGGCCGTGGGCGGCAGCCTCACCGCGGACTCACGGCGCAAGCTGGACGCCTTTGTGCGGGAGATGGACTCCTCCTTTCCCTCCACCGAAACGGTTTTTGAGTACTTCCCTGACTTGTCGTCTTTGCGCTGGGTGGGCTGGGCTGAGCACCCGGAGGTGCAGAAGCCTTTCGCCCCACCCGAGGGCACGCCGTACTACGAGCAGATCGTGCCGACGGTGGACACGGTGCGATACGCCTACATGGTCTCGCAGCTCGTGCGCAGCCGGGTGCAGCTCGTGTTGGTCGGCACCACCGGCACGGGCAAGTCTCTCATCGCCCACAAGGTGCTGCACGACCTGCCCCAAGACGCCTTTGTCACCACACACCTGCACTTCTCGGCGCAGACGACGGCGAAGAACGTGCAGGAGATCATCGAGGGTCGCATGGAACACACGTCAAAGAAGGTGTGCAACCCACCGGGCGGGCGGCGCATGGTCTGCCTGATTGAGGACCTGAACATGCCGGCAAAGGAGATCTTTGGCGCGCAGCCGCCGCTGGAGTTGCTGCGCCAGTGGATGGACAACGGGTACTGGTACGACCGCACCACGCGGTCGAAGCGGATGGTGAATGACATGCAGCTGCTGTGCTGCATGACGTACGGCCGGCCCGACATCACGGAGCGACTGCTGAGTAAGCTGAACGTCTTCAACGTCGCTTTCCCGGCGGAGACGGTGCTGGTGAACATCTTCGCGTCCATCCTGGGCCACCGCTTCGCCCCTTACGCGGACCTGAAGGGCTACGTTGACGCCATCGTGCGGGCCACCATCGAGGTGTACACGAAAGTCTCCACCGACCTCTTGCCCATCCCGAGCAAATCGCACTACCTCTTCAGCCTGCGCGACCTCAGCAAGGTGTTTCAGGGCATCTACGGCTGCTACCTGGAGGCGATCACGAGCAAGGAGCAGCTGGTGGCGCTGTGGGTGCATGAGTCGCAGCGCGTCTTCTCAGATCGCATGAACGACCCGGCTGACAAGGCGTGGTTCAAGCAGCTGCTCAACGACCGCCTGAACAACACGTTCCAGACGAAGTGGGCGAGCATGTTGAAGGCGCGGTCGGCCGACTCGAAGAACCAGCCCGTGTCGGAGAGCGAAAACCCGATCTTTGTCGACTTTTTGGACGGAGAGCAGGACGAGATGGCGAAGTACAAGCTGGCCCCGTCACTGGAACAGCTGCGGCAGATTGTCGAGGAGGGCCTGGTGAACTACAACGCCGAGCCGGGGGCGCGGCCGATGAACATCGTCTTCTTCGCCGATGCACTGGAGCACCTGTGCCGTATTCACCGCGTTCTGCGTCAGCCCCAGGGCAACGCGCTGCTGGTCGGTCTCGGGGGCAGCGGGCGCAACTCTCTCAGCCGCCTCGCTACCTACCTCGCCGGCTACACCATGTTCACCATCGAGATCCACAAGAAGTACGATCAGGAACGCTTCCACGACGACCTGCGCACCCTCTACCGCGCCTGCGGTATCAAGCGGCAGCAGAAGGTCTTCTACATTGCCGACACGCAGCTTGTGGAGACGTCGTTTTTGGAGGATCTAAACAACATGCTCTCCGCCGGCGAGGTGCCGAACCTCTTTGCGAAGGACGACGTGCAGCAGATCAACGACGATGTGCACAAGCTGGCCCTGCTAAGCGGGTGCCGCGACACCCCGGACGAGCTGTACAACTTCTTTATTCGTCAAGCCCGCCAGCACCTCCACCTCGTGATTGCGATGTCACCCGCGCACAAGCTCTTCCGCGTGCGGCTGCGCCAGTTCCCCGCGCTGGTCTCCTGCACGTCCATCGACTGGTACTACGCGTGGCCGAATGAGGCGCTGAAGGAGGTCGGTCTGCGGCACCTGCGCGACTCTCGCGATGAGGCGGAGTCAGACGAGCTGCTCGACACGATCAGCGACCTCTTCGTCTACCTGCACGACACCACGAATCAGCGCGCGGAGCAGATGCGGGAGCAGATCCACCGGCACACCTACGTAACGCCCTCGTCCTTCATCGACCTCGTCCGCGGCTTCCGCACGATGCTGCAGAGCAAGCGGGTGACCATCGTGGAGCAGCGCGATAAGCTGGCCAACGGCATGTCGAAGCTGGAGGAGACGAAGGTGACGGTGAGCGTCATGCGTGAGGAACTGAAGGTGCAGGACGCGCGGCTGCAGGAGAAGTCGGCCGAGGTCAGCAAGGCCACAGAGAGCATCCAGGCACGCCAGCACATCGCCGAGGAGCAACAGACACTGGTGGCGTCAGAGAAGGTAAAGATTGAGCAGACAAAGCGCGCCGCGCTGGCGGATCAGGCGGAGGCGCAGACGGACCTTGACCGTGCGATGCCCACGCTGCTGGAGGCGCAGGCGGCCCTCGATAAGCTCGACAAGAGCGACATCAACGAGGTGAAGTCGTACAAGACACCTGCGGCGATGATTCGAACGGTGATGGAGGCGGTGCAGACGGCCCTTCACCGCAAGCTGGACTGGGACGAGGCGAAGAAGTCGCTGAGCGAGCCAAAGTTCATTGACATGCTCAAGACCTACCACGAGTCGCACGACATGACGGACCAGAAGTTGCTGAATGCGCTGGAGAAGTACGTGAAGCGCAACGATTTCACGCCGGCCGCGGCGAGCGCGGTGTCGAAGGCGGCCGGCGGTCTCTGCCAGTGGGTGATTGCCATCTACAAGTACGGCAACATCTACAAGGAGGTGCACCCGAAGATCGTGAAGAACGAAAATGCGCAGCAGAAGGTGAGGGCCCAGGAGGAGATGCTCCGGCAGAAGGAAGAAAAGCTGCAGAAGATTGTCGACGAGGTGAGGCAGCTGGAGACGGACCTGCAGGCGAATGTGGCGGAGAAGAATCGACTTATGGCGGAGGCCAAGGCGACGCAGGATAAACTGAACAAGGCAGAAATCATCGTGGACGGACTCGAGGGCGAGCGGGGGCGGTGGACGCAGTCCATTGCGCGCTTCGAGGCCGCGCTGGAGAACATCAACGGCGACACGCTGCTGGCCTGCGCCTTTATGTGCTACTGCGGCGCCTTCACGGCGGACTACCGGCAGATGCTGTGGCAGAGCTGGCTGAAGGAGGTGAAGCGAGTGCAGCTGCCGTTGAACCGCGACTACGACTTTGTGGACTTCCTGGCCGACCCGACGGAGGTGCGTGACTGGCAGCAGGCGGGTCTTCCAGGCGATGAGTTCAGCAAGGAGAATGGCGCGATGGTCGTGTTCGGCCCGCGCTACCCGCTCATGATCGACCCGCAGCAGCAAGCTATCAAGTGGGTGAAGCGCATGGAGCGCGACAACGGACTCAAGGTGATCGACCCGAAGCAGCCGGACTTCCAGAAGACGGTCGAGTACGCCATCCAGTTCGGCTGCCCGCTGCTGCTGCAGGACGTGCTGGAGGAAATTGACCCTCTGCTCGACCCCGTCATGTCGCGCTCCTTCATTATGAAGGGCAGCCGCAAGCTGGTGAAGGTCGGCGACAACTTCGTGGAGTTCAAGGAGGGCTTTAAGCTCTACATCACCACCCGGCTGCCCAACCCGCACTACACCCCGGAGACGTGCACGAAGGTGTGCCTGTTGAACTTTGCGGTGAAGGAGCAGGGCCTGGAGGAGCAGCTGCTGAAGATCGTCGTGGAGAAGGAGAAGCCGGAGCTGGAGCACGAGAACGAGCAGCTTATCCTCCACACCGCCGCCGCCAAGAAGGAGATGAAGCAGCTCGAAGAGGACATTTTGGATCTTCTCTCGACTTCGCAGGTGTCTCTGCTGGAGAATCAGCGGCTCATTGAGACGTTGCAGACGGCGAAGGTGACGGCGGCGAACATTCAGACGCAGCTGCAGGAGGCGGAGGTGACCTCGGTCAAGATTCGCGAAGCCCGCGAGGAGTACCGCGAGTGCGCCCGTCGCGCCTCGATCCTCTTCTTCGTCCTCGCTGACCTCGGCGCGATCGACAGCATGTACCAGTTCGCGCTGGACTCGTACATCCAGCTCTTCCAGACGAGCATCCGCCGCTCATCGGAGAAGATCGTGTCGCACAGCATGGAGGAGCGCATCAAGACCTTGAATGAGTGGCACACCGCTGCGGTGTACAACAACACCTGCCGCGGCCTCTTTGAGCGACACAAGCTACTCTTTGCGTTCCACATGACGATGCGCATCCTGCAAGCGCAGGGGCAGGTGAACCTGGAGGAGTACGTTTTTATGATGCGCGGTGGGCAAATCGTGGACAAACAGAGCCGCGTGCCGAACCCCGCAGCGGGGTGGCTGTCGGAGCGCGCGTGGGATCACGTGCTGGAGCTCGACCGCCTCAGCGCCTTCCACGGCATCGCCGCGCACTTCGAGCAGCACGCCGAGGAGTGGAAGAAGTGGTACCTCCTGGAGCGGCCCGAGGAGGCGGCGCTGCCGGAGGAGTGGGAGGGGCGTTGCGGCCAGAACGCGCTGCAACGCATGATCTTCACCCGCTGCCTCCGCCCGGACCGGTTGATTTTCATGGTGTACGAGTTCATTGAGGAGAAGCTGGGCAGCCAGTTTGTTGACCCCCCGGCGTTTAACCTCAAGGACACCTACGACGAGAGCACGAACACGATTCCACTCATCTTTGTGCTCTCGACCGGCGTAGACCCGACGAACCAACTCCAGGTGCTGGCGCAGCGCGAAGGGCGGCAGCTGAAGGTGCTGGCGCTCGGCCAGGGTCAAGGCGATAACGCGAAGCGGGCTCTGCAGGAGTACAGCCAAACCGGTGGGTGGGTCTTCCTCGCGAACTGCCACCTCATGGTGTCGTGGCTGGTGGAGCTGGAGAAGATCATCGACGTGATCTGCGAGCAGAACCCGCACCGCGACTTCCGGCTGTGGCTCAGCTCCGTGCCGACACCGCAATTCCCGATTGGCGTGCTGCAGCGCGCGATTAAGATGACAACGGAGCCCCCTAAAGGCATTAAGGCGAACATGCAGCGGCTGTACAACACGTTCTCCGAGGACGACCTCGCCTCACGCAGTGCCGAGCACCCGGTCATTTACCGCAACCTCCTCTACAGCCTCTGCTTCTTCCACAGCGTGCTGCTGGAGCGGCGGAAGTACGGCACGCTGGGCTACAACGTCCTCTACGACTTCACCTCGTCGGACTTTGAGGTGTCGGAGAACATCATCCAGCTCTACATTGACCACATGCACTCCGACGCCGTCGAGGACGTGCCCTTTGTGACCATTCGCTACCTCATCGCGGAGGCCTCGTACGGCGGGCGGGTCACGGATGACTGGGATCGCCGCGTGCTGAACACGTACATGGCACAGTACATGTGCCCGGAGGCCATCACGCAGGACCGCTACCCGCTCGCCGCGGCGGAGGAGTACTACATCCCCGATGACTGCAGCACGCTGCAGGCGTACAAGAACCACTGCGCGCAGCTGCCCATCACCGACCCGCCAGAGGCGTTTGGCCAGCACGCAAACGCGGACATCGCGAGCCGCATTGCGGAGTCCACGGCGCTACTGGAGTCGCTCATCAGCGTCAACACCGCCCTCGTGCGTGACGGCGGTGGCAGCGGCAGCGGCGGCGGTGGCGGTGGTGCGGCAGGTGGTGGCGGTGGCGGCGCCGCGCAGGCGATGACGCAGGAGGAGCGCTGCCTGGAGATTCTAGCCTCCATCGACGAGCCGAGTAAGGCAGCGACGCCGAGTTTGCTGGACTACGCCGCCATCTACGAGTCCACCGAGGGCGACCGCGAGAATGCGCTGAACACGTGCCTGCTGCAGGAGGTGCAGCGCTACAACGTGCTGCTGCAGAAGATTCACCGGCAGAAGGCGGAGCTGCGGCGTGCCGTAAAGGGTGAGATCGTCATGTCAGAGGAACTGGAGACCATCTTCAATGCGCTGCTGCTTGGCCGCGTGCCTCCGCCGTGGATGAGCGCGTACCCGAGCCTGAAGCCGTTGGCGAGCTGGGCGGTGGACCTCGTAGACCGCATTGATCAGATGCGCTTGTGGAGTCAACGCACGCCGACCGTCTTCTGGCTCTCTGGCTTCACCTACCCCACCGGTTTTCTCAAGTCTCTCCAGCAGCAGCAGGCGCGGCGGGATCAGATCTCAATTGACCAGTACGACTGGGAGTACGCGATCCTGCCCAGCGAGGAGCGCGCGATTGCCCGCCGACCGAAGAAGGGCGCCTACGTGCGTGGTATCTTTCTGGAGGGTGCCGGGTGGAGTTCGGAGTCCAACACGCTCTGCGAGCCGCGACCGATGGAGCTGATTGTGGCCATGCCGGTCATCCACTTTAAACCGAAGCTGCGCACGGGCAAGCCGAAGCCGGCGAGCGTGTACGAGTGCCCGCTGTACATGTACCCCGTTCGCACGGGCACCCGCGAGCGGCCTTCCTACGTGGTGGCAGTAGATTTAGACTCCGGCGACGCGGTGCCAGAGACGTACACGAAGCGCGGAACAGCTTTGTTACTTTCCACGGATGAGTAATGAGAGAGTATTTTTTTTTGGTTTGCAAAGACACCCTGTTGCTGTTTTTTGTTTTTGTTGTTGTTCTGGTTTGCTTAAGCTGTTGTTGTGTCTACTTGTAATTCTTTTGAAGATGTTTGCAAACGTTTTGACGTAAAAAATTGCTTTTGAAGACTTTCGATCGGCATCTGTTATTGTACTTCTACTTGTGTTTCTACACATGTAATTCGATGCCGGGTGTAACATTACGTTGTAAGGCGTCGTCAAAAGTGTTGTGGTGCAAGCGTAAATTGCTGCGTGCAAAGCAACCTACTCATCTAGACGGCAAATCTACATGGTGAGGGGTTTGCATTGCACGCCTGGCAATGAACTGCACGCAAAATAGTTAATTTACACTATCTCCTATCTGACACATAAATATAAACATTTTAGTGGCGTAGTCTTGTGCCTTGTTCTGTTTTTTTTTTGGAGATGTTTGCGTGCCACCAAGAACTTGCCACGATCTTTTTTTCTTTTTATGTATAGCTTTTCCAATGCTCGTTTTTTTTGAGCCCTATGTAAAAATAATTTCACCTTCAAAAACAATCCAAAAAAAAGAAAGGCATTTTAGAGTGTCACTTAGCTGCTATTGCTAAAAGCGAAGCCGGAGGCCCGCAGCAATGTAGGTACACTTTGGTTATAAAATGGCTTGGATGCTTTGAATAATCGGACTGGTGCGTGTACAAAAATGCGCTCTGTGAGTAGGTGGCGTTATTATCATCACAGCAAAGAAATTTCATCTTCTCAGTGCGGTGCCCGATTCGTTTGTTTGAAAAACAGTGTAAGTAGGTTATAGCTACCTACGCGCCGAAGGTAGTCCGTGATAGACAGGCCATACAGTTTTATCGACGCTGCTGAACTCACATGAAAAAAACAAAAAGTGTTTTTTGGAAAATTATCGAAAACCTTCACCCTTCTCTGTACGTAATATTTCTCTGTTTTTAATTTGCTTGCATACTCCTCAGCACACATCACGGGTAGGACATTTGAACATCAGCACATCCGCACAAAGACACAGCCACACTCATCAAGAAAGAAAGAAAACTGAACTGTTGTCTTAATGCTTGGGTGGTCTGACAAGCGCATGTCGAGCAGCAGCGAGCTGCGCGATGTGGACATGTACGTCTACGTGCAACCGGCAGGTCTGCTAGGCCGCTACCTTGGCCGCCCGCTGCGCTTTCGCGTCGAGCGCTTCTCCTTCCTCGTGAACCGCCGTGAGCGCCAGGTGCAGCAGGTGGAGGTCGACGCCGACTCGTTAATGCCGCAGTGCGAGGTGTACATGCCCTCCCGCTTCGAGCGGGTGCCGTTGAACTACTCCGAGGTGGAGCGGCTAATCCGTCGGACCCGGGGGTACGTGTTGAACGTCCCGCGCTACCCGCTGATCACGTTTGATGTCACCGCGAACACGGAGGCAAGCGTCGCCGGGACGTTGAACCTGCACGGGGAAAGTCATACGGTTGAATGTACGAAAGCGGTGGAAGGGGCGGAGCTGGTGGTGCGCTGCCCTGTGAAGATGAGCCAGTTCAATGTTCCACCCTTCAAGTTGTGGATGGGCCTTTTCTCTGAGGCGGATACGGTGGAGGTGGAGACGCGTGTGCCGGCCAAGGTGTTGAAGCTGTAAAAGCGGATGCGAAAGATCTGAATTAGTCTTGAATGTGTGTTCAAATCCAGCACGTTTTTGTCTTTGCCTTTTTTTTTTTGCTGGTTGGTTGCTGCTGACTAATGTTGCAGCAGGCTGCTTCTGCAGTAGTGGCAGCTTTCAAAGTCTTGTTAGAGAACATCTGGTTGTATAATTAATTTGTCCTTCCTCACAGGTGATATGTTTCGTTGTACTACATCACATTTCAAAACCATAAACACTGGTGGGATGTTGATAAAGAAAAGAGTCAAGGGAAACAAGTAAGAGGCGTGGGTGGTTATAACTAATATCAATTTTGGAGCGCAGACGCTAGCGCTTTGAATTCATTTA
>MDUD01009845.1:0-10461 GCA_002216565.1 Crithidia mellificae
ATTTATAGCTTCATGCTTCCGCGCCCGCACAGCGTGCCAACTCATAGTTGCTAAGTCAAGGCGTGACCTGCGCAGGATGTTACAAGATTAAAACAGTAATTAAATATAACTCATCAGAGCACAGCGTTGTTTTGCAGTTCAAAGTTCCCACCGATTAAAGTGAAACTGCTCATTTTTGCATTACAAAAATATAGAATTAATTGATTGCTTACTTCAAACGTCAAAAAACAAAAAAAAGGGCTTGCATCGCGCTGCAGGAGTATAATCGTCATTCGTGGAGCCCCTTTACAGTTGACTATCCTCGAGACAAAAGCTCAGAGAAGGCCACCACAAAAGGCAGCTGATGCGCTGTGCAGTTGAAAAAAAGACCGGAAGAAAACAATAAATTCGCTAGTAAAAAAGAACGCAGTAAGACTCAGAACATTGTCAGGCAACAAAACGCAGCTTTTCGAATAACATCAATGCTTCGAGCGCAAGAAGTCTGTCCTACATAAAGTTCGTTTTTATAAAAGAGAAAAGCAGAAAACACTGTCTTGTGACTCAAGTCACGCTGGCAACAGTTTATTTCTCTTCAACAAACTGCACTCTAGCAAGAAAAAAAGGAAAGATGCTTTATCATGTGTTTCTACAAAGAGTGTACATATTTCGACTCGCAGAAGGAACGCGTGACGAATTCAATAAGATTTACTTTGTGAAACATCAATGGCGGCAGGTAAAGTAAACGCAGTTTACAGGTTAGGCGCTTGAGAGTTGGAAGGGCCAGGCGCATAAATAAAGGTAAGAATCTCTTTGTAAGGAAATAGAGAAGAGCTGCAGGGAAAACAAAAGAAGGGAAAAAAAGAATTGCTTTTTTAAACCAAAGAAAAAGCTAGAATATAGATCTGTGCAGAATCAAAATAAAAGTAGTGCTGGAAAGTAAAAAGAGAGAGTATTCGGGCGAAAGATAACTATTGCAATGTTTTACAAAAAAAGAAACCAGAAAAAAAATGAATGAATAGGTTTGGTGTTTTCAGTAGTATTTCGCATAGCAAAACCAAAAATAAACACAAAGCGCATCAAAAGTGAAGAGAGAAGATGTTAAAGAAGAAAGAGGAGGAAGGCAATTCATCTCCAAAAACCAATACTATCGAAATTAGTAGCAGCAGCAGACATAATTGAGATCGGCGACTTTTCCTTTCTCTTCTCGAATTTTAGATCAGTCGCATTTAGCTTTAGAAAAAAAGTTTGCTAGCTGTCTCCCTTCGTCTGTGCGCTCCACTACACATTTAGTTTCTGTAATTGATGCTGCTTAGGGATAAAAAAAATGTGTCAACAGGGGAGCAACGATTTGCAACACAACTTTTGTGCGCGTTTTCCGTTGCATTGAGCGTAAAAAAGTAAAACAAAAAAAAAGGAAGGTTGAGAGTGAGTTGTGTAATTCGCAAAGTCGAAGTTCAAACGCTGAAACATAAGAAGGTAAAGACATAATAAATATGATACAAATATGTTTAAACAGAAAGAAGCATTATAAAAACCGTGAACAACAGAGATACCTTTTTCGAAATAAATTAAGCTAAATGGATAAAAATGCAATATGAAAGAGAACATCAGCAAAAAAAAAGTTTATAAAATACAAGGGGGCGAATTAATTAAAGGAAAAACACAACAGAGAAAACGTATAAAACAAGATACGGGGAAGAAGAGCTTTATAAAACAAAAAAAGAAGAAAAAGTATAGAATTAGAGACGTTCGATAAAAAGAGGAGAGAGAAAAGAGGTTTTGATGTTGTGGAGATATAAGTGACCCGTGTCACCTTCCATTGCCCGTCGATGTATAAGGTTGCGGTGCGCTGGTCGCGAAAGCAAGGGTGCAATGAAAAAAAAAGAGAGGAACAAAAAACGAGTATGTGGACCCGTTCCCTATAAATAGTCTCTGCGCAAGCGGCAGCGACGAAAGAAAAGAAATAAAAAAGACTCGCTTGCCGGAGGAGCACAACAGACGAAGCAATAAACTGTTTCGTTTGATGTCGTTTAAAAACTTATTGGCTGCGCACCTGTTCACCAAAAAACTAAAAGAGAAAAAGAAGAAATAAATAAAGGGCATTTCGTCTAAAAGCTAAAAGCAGTTTTTTAGCAGGTTCGAATTTTATGCGAGTGCTTAGACGCTTCGTTTCACACAAAGCAATTAAGAAACTTCCTTTTCTTGTTTGTTTGCTGAGTGAATCGGGTGGGCAACAGTTGAGTAAATCAATAAGATGAAAAACGTTTTGCAGAAAAAAAAGAGAGGTGTGCAACGAATCAACAGAGAAGCCGAAAAGACCAAGAATAGGGAAAAAGATGATTGGGATGAAAAAAAAGGGAAAAAAGAAGAAAAAAGGAAGAAAGAAAGAAAAGAAGAAAAATAGAAAAAATATGGGGAAAAAAGGGAGAAAATCGGAGGAATTACATTACAAATGGATAACACAAAAAAAAAGTATAAAAAGAGAAGAAAAAGTAGAGAAAAGGGATACAGAAGGGGCAAGGCCACGTGACAACAAAGATGGCCAAGAAAACATTAAAGAAAAAGGTGGTGAATCCAAGTGTAAACACAGCTATGGTAACTCGTTGACGAGAAGCTTTTACTACAAGATCCGAACGCTTACTTGCGCCCGTGCCGCTTTGCCATTCCCATTACCTTTGGAAGATGAATTTCCGTCGCCGTCAGCGGCACCACGCCCCCATTAAGCTGCCGTAGCGCCGCTGGCTCCAGCGGACTCAGCGGGTTCACACCCGTCTTCTGCGCGTACAAGGCCTTTTCAAGGTAGTGTTGCACATCTGTGTGACTGCGGTGCACGCTCACCAGTGCCGTGGACTGCTCCTGTTCCTCTGATGGCGACTGCGGCTGCGACGACGGCTGATGTTGTTGTTGCTGTTGTTGCGGCGGGGTTGACTGCCGCGACGGTGGCGAGTGCGCCGATGACCTGTTAAGGCAGCGGGCCTCCGTCATGAAGGAATGCGTCGTGCAGCACGACTGGATGGCCGCGGTGGACACAACAAAAGACACGGCACACTCGTTGGCGCTGGTTTGACTCTGCGCGCGTGTCCGGCGCGGCGAGCTTGCGGCGGCGGCGTTGACGGTGTCACGACCACGCCCTTCCCAGCGGCCACCGGTGCGGGGTGGCGGAGGGCTTTTTGTGGCACTCTTCTTGTTGTTGCTGTTGTTGCTCTGGTGGTGCTTTGGGGCACTGCGGTGCTGTTCGCGAAAGCGGCGCAGCGCGGCCTGCGCGAACGGTGGCGCATCTGGGTCGTCCAGCAGCATCGTGTCCATCTGAGCCGTGGCGGCCGCCGTGGGGGCAGCGCCGGTGTCGTTCTTAATGTGACGTTCCTCCGCGTGTTGACTGTGCGGGGCGTCCAGCGGCGTATCTGCGCTCTCACCGCTCGCCGGGCTCCCACTGGCACCACCGCCGCCTTGGAACCCGCCTAGGCTGTTCTCATCGCTGCCGCGGTGGGCGATGACGACGCGCATCGCTGAACACGTCATGGAGGACACGGCGGTGGTGGTGATGGTGCGCGTGGCAGCCACCGCAGCGGCTGCGTTATGCACCTCCTCCTCTCCTTCCTCCTCCATCACAGCCTCAAACACACCGATGGCACCCGCGCAGCTGCCGTTGTGCACCTGCAGCGACGTCGATGCGGTGGTGGTCGTGGTGGTGGTCGTCGTCGTGCGTGTGGTGGAGCTAATCAGCGTGCCAACGTTTGTTGCGCGAACCAGAGCGCTGTTCGTGGTGCTGGCCAAGTTGACAATGCCGACAGAGGCACCGCGCGGTGCCGTCACGCCGCCACTCGTATTGTTGTGATTGTTGTTCACATTACCGGTGGTATTAAGATTGACGGTGTTCCCCGTGGAGACGCTCACCCGCGAGCGTGAGAAGCTGTTCAGCTGGCGGAACATGGCGGAGGTGAGGTGAGGGTGGTCCAGGCCGTACCCGGCAATCCCAGAGACATCTGCGGTGAGGCTGTTCTCCGTGGTGCGGCACGGGGAGTCCGTCTTGCGCGTTGGCGACGACGCGTTGGTCACCGTAGCGGTGTTGCACGCGTCCAGCGGGGCATCCACGCTGGCTTCGGCCGACCACGCATGCACGCAGGCGGGCAGGAAGGAGTGCGACGAGTTCATGCGCGGGGAGTGGGCCATCTGCGAATGCGTTGGGCTCGACACGTTGCTGATTACACCCGTGCTGCTTGGAGGGACGTGGTGATGAGACTGGTGCGGATGGGAGGCGGAGGGGTGGTGGTGGCTGTGGTGGCCACCGGCACGTCCAGCGAGGGGATCAGCCCGCTGCTGCTGTTGCTGCTGCTGTTGGAGCTGCGAAGCCGACCGAAAGGACCCAGTCGACGCAGAACGGAGAGATGGGTTTTCGCAGGTCAGCCAGCGAACAGTGTTGCGCAGCCGCACCTCCGACTCGGACTCCTCGCGCGGGGAGTGAAGGAGCTGCTGCTGCCGCAGCGAGGCGTGCAGCTTCGTCGGGGACACGCTCGACAAGCGCCGACACGGCGGTGACTTCGTGGCGGCGGTGGCGATCGGCGCGGGCGGCGTGGGCAGCAGCTTTGCGGACGTCAGCGCCGCCGTGCCGGTCGGTGCGCTGGCTGCGGAGACGCTGCTCGAGTCGGGCCCGGAGGACGGTCGCGAGGCGGCGGAGATGTCCCGCCAGGTCGTCAAGGACGGCGTCTCCATCGCCGGAGTGGCAGGCAGGGTGGAGATGAGGGCGGCGGAGAGCGGGACGGGCTTTTCAGCCACATTGACGGCCCCACTCGCCGTGGCAGATTTAGAGCTGTGCACGTCACTTGCGGTGCACGATTGCGTGGAGGGCAGCGTCGGGGGCGGCCGGCTTGGGCCGCTATCCGCCTCCTCCCCGTCGCTGTCAAGTGCAGCTGCGTCGTTTTCTCCGGTTTCCTCCTCCTCCTCCTCCTCCTCCTCTTCATCCGCCGTGATGGTGGTAGCCGCCGTGCGGGCAGTGCCGCGGGTACTGCCGCTGCTGCTCCTCCTATTGTCAACGCTGTTGTCCGCAGACGCGGTGTGTCTCTTCCTGTCTGCCCGCTGCTCGTTCGTCTTCTCCTCTCCGCTCTCCGCCTCCTCCTCCACTGCGGTCTCGTCATCACCATCATCATCGCTTGAAAGCCGCCCACGCGGGTGGGGAGGGCCGTACGCGCTGACGCGGCGTGGCGGCTGGTGACGACGACGACGACGCGGAGACCCGCACCGCTTCCCCAGCGCTGCTTCGTCTGCTGCGCCTGCTGCTGCTGCTGCCTCCTCGACGCTCTCTGTATTCGCCTCCTCACGCGCCTCCGTGTGCACCGGAGGAGAAAGGAGAAGTCCGTGGCTGCCGCGTGAACTGCCACCGGCGGCTGCAGCGAAGATGGCGCTGCGTGAGGCCGCAGCCACGGCCGCCAGCGATGAAGGCTTCCAGGACGGTGGCGGACCGGTGCGAGAATGCGCCGCGCCCCCCGTCGCAGCCGACGTCAAAGTTGCATCCGTTGTGAGGCAGTGGCTGTTGGCACTACTCCCGTTCGTCACCCACGTGTTTGTGTCCGTGAAGTAACTTAGTCCACTGGTGTAGGTGTGCGAGGCGGTGGCCGTGGCCGTGGCCGTCGTGGCGGAGGCTGAGGAAGGGAAGTAGCGTGCTTGCAGCTGCGCACCATCGAGCAGCACCGGCACACTCCCCGCAGCACCCGTGGCGGCGGTGGCGGCGTCGCTTGTAAAAGACGCGCCCAGCAGTAAGTTCGATCGGCTGCGCCGCCCACGTGGACCGGCAGTGGTAAGACGAAACGGGCTAACGCTCAGGTGGGCGGCGTCGAGGGAGTTGGAGGCCGACCCGCTCAGCGCCATCCACATCTCCGACGTGTTGCCCGAGCCGTTCCAGTTGTGCGAGCGACGAGCAGAGAGGGCGGCGACGGCCGCAGAGCCGGACCCACTCGGCGGCCGGTCCACCTGCGGCGGACTTGGCGCGAAAAATGGCGTCGCTGCTGAGCGCTCGTTTGTAGCCTCGTCGGATGAAGGCACGGAGACCACAGCCGCACTCGAAGCATTCACCGGGGCCGTAGCCGCGCTGAGACTCGTACTGGCTGCGCTGCTGCTGTTGTGGTGGCTGATGCTGTGTGCCGTCGTGGTAGAGCTGCGAGGGCGTGGGGGCGGGCAGGGCGGGCAGGGCAGCGGGGTACGCGTGCTGCCGCTGCGACCAGCGCAGAAGTCGTCCCCTTCAAGGTGCAGCAGCGACAGCGCGGCTTGCGCGGGGACCATCGTGGCTGGGGTGGCCGTCGTCGAGGTGGTCGTGGCGACGGGTGCGGAAGCGGCGGAAGGGAAGTGATCACTGGCGAGGGAAACCCCACCGTCCACGTGGCTGAGAATGCGAGAGGGACACGGCATAAAGGCGAGGGACGGCGTCACCTCCACCTGCGCGTTAATGCCAGGTCGCGAGCTCAGCGTGTTCGTCATGTTGCTGCTCGGTGCCATGCTGCCGAAAATTCCACTCGGGTCATTTTCCCGCGCACGCGAGAACGCGCCGCTGTAAGGGCTGGGCAGGCTGAACCCAGAAGCCGAGTGAACCGAGATGGCACCGAGCACAGAGGGCATCTGCAGCACCTCGCGTGAGAGGTGACGCGCGATCGCACCAGCCTCGACGGCGCCGCTCACGTTCGACATCGGAGTATCTTTCGACAGCGTCGGTGCTGTCGTCGTTGTAGATGGGGTGGATGCGTTGGCTGTGTTGGCGAGCGAGGTCTCCACAGCCGCAGAAGAATCTCTGATACGCCGCTTTGCCTTCGCGCTGGCGGAGGCCGCCACCTTTGCGGATCCTGCGGCCTCGGCTGCCACGGCAGCTGCTGGCGTCGGCGCATCGCTCGCGACCTCCATCACGGACGCGTCAGTTTTGGAGAACTGCCTACGCTGGTGGCGTTTTGAGTGCGAGGTGGTTCGAGATGCCTTGTGTGAGTGCGGCACCGCGGTGGGTTCATTCAGCTGGTTTGCGTCCTGCACCTGCATCTCGACGGACGTGCACGTGGGCGTGGTGGAGCGCACAGAGTTCGGTGTATTCTTTTCCAATTCTATGTCTGTGGTCCCTGCGGTATTACGATTCGCGGTTGTAGTCTGTGGTGCTGCTGCGAAGCCTGCCAGCGATGCTGCCTGCGCAGACGCACTTTTCTTTCCGCGTGAGCTACGCTGCTCTTCACAGCGCAGCTGGCCATCGCGGCGGTGCGTGCGGTACGCCGCCACGCTTTCTGTCCGCTCAACCTTCATCGACTCGTCAGCTTGGGGAGTTGTGATGGAGGTCATCAGAAACTGGCGCGGTGCGCTGCCGCACGGCCGTGACAGAGGCGGAGAGGGAGAGCGCTTCACTTCGGCAGGCCCACTCCCACAACTTTTGGAAGCGCTTGGCATTTGAACGTAATGATTGGAAATGGAGGATGAAAAAAAAATTAAATAATGTGTTTTTGGTGGATCTAGTACAAAACTCTGGCACGTTGAAGCAGAACCAATTCGACTCTAATGAATGCACAAGCCAAGAACAGGAAAAGGAAGAAAGTTCTTCGCGGTCAGCTAGACCGGAAAGGTGCAGTTGCTTGGTTTTGGTGTACCAAGAAAAAAATTGAGAAGTTTGGGAATACACAATTCAAACCCAAAGAGTAAAAAAAAAACCACAAATAATGCGAAAAAAAAGGGAGTATATATAGCGGTGAGATATCTATTAGACCAGAAAAAACAAAAACAATATCAGTGCGCAACGCGTGTTATGATAAAGCGAAATGAAGAAATCTTTCGAAAATCGTAAAATAGAATCCAAAAAAGGTTGAATGGAGCACTATAAAACTCAACTCAAAAGACTACTTGAAAACGTCCTTTACATAAAAGATGGACAGTGAAATGCAAAGAGAGAAAAAACGAACCGTGAACAGCCGACGTTGGCGGAAAAGTAGCCACGCTTGTTCTAGCTCAGCTTTACAGAAGTGAAAAAGAAACCGAAAAAGGTAAAAGGAAATGAGAAAATATAAATAAACAGAGAGACACGTAAAAGAACCTGAAAGTAGGAATGATGATGATGTTGCAAACAAGATAAGATGCGTATGGAATAATGACAAAAAAAAAAAACAGGTTACTACTTCAAACAACGAAAAAAAAATGTGTGGTAGGGGAAAAAGCGGAAAAAATATAAACAGTGGGATCAGTAAAAAAAAAAGAAAAAAACAGGGGGGTTGATTAAGACTTGACAAACAATTGTGTAAAAGAATGGAGCAAGCACAAGAAAAGGGGGAAGAAAGTTATAATAAATAAACAAATAGGAACAAAAGACACAGAAGAAACAATTTAAGGTAAAAAGCTCCTCCAGTGTGAGCGCAGGCACGAAATCAAGGCAAACGCAACAGTTGCAGCACCAGCAACAAAAAAGCAATTTTAAAAGCGGATAACGTGAAGAAGAATTAAAGAGAAATATTGGCTCTTACTTTACTTCTATGTGTCAAAACGAACTTTTAATTACTTTTGTGAATGGTACCTTCTTTGCCAACGATTGTTTTTTCTAAAAATTTTAACGCGCTTTCTGATTATGTAGCTTTACAAACACCTATCAATACTGAACCAGCTGAGCTGTGTTCCTAATGTGGAAATAGGTTTCGGTGGCTGTCGTGAAAGAGAAAATTTTTTTTAGTCAACACGTAAAGAGAAGAGGAAGAAAAAAAAAGGTTATAAACTGTCTGTGTATAAAAACTTCTCTTTAACCTATTAAAAAAATCATCATGAAAAAGGAAAAGAAGTTGTGAAGAGACGAGGAGAAAAGAGGAACAAAGAGGAACAAAGTGATGCGACCTTGTTCTCATTCAACAAGAGAAAGATTCATAAGCGCTTCATAATTCATATTTAGAAAAGCAAAGCTCGGCTAGACAAAGCAATCCAAGAGAGCTGCTCAAGCAGCGCGTCCACAATAAAATGAAAAACGAAATCTTCCATGACGGCGGTCGATGTAGCCCTCTATGCCTCGCTCTTAAGAGCTGTCGATAAGAGGCAGTGAGAACACATTTGAGTAATTTGCACGTGAGAAGAACCATTTGCCCGTGCTCTCGAGTTCAAAAGTACTCCACCAAAGTCATCACAACACTATTTCCGTGGTTCCTGCCGTTGCTCCAATTTGAAAAACCTCTCCTTTTTTTCCCTTTTTTGCGTTTATGTAACCGGTCTTTGCATTGAGATTATTAATCGTGATCTTAATAAAAAAAATAGGAAAAACCAATTTGAGTCAGCGCTGCATTAGATCAAGGTTTCAGCGCTTCCCCAGAGAGTTTACTTTGATTCATCTGACGCATTTTCAAGCCAGTGTGATGTCGCCGTTTTTCTCCACCTTCAGCGTGCCCAGCTCCACCGCCGTGTCCACCGCGTGGCGCACCGACTTCGCAACGCGCTTCGCGTAGCGGTCCACGAGGGCGAGGGCAAGGTCCTTGCCACGCATGGCAGCCACCCCACGCTCCGCCAGGACATCCCGTACAATATCCGCCACCTCCTCGCTCGTGCCGAGCACAAACGATGGCACGATGCACTCCGTCGACGTCGTGGAGCGCGGCAGCAGCAGCGGAGTGTCTTTCTTGCCTGGGTGCGCGGATGTTGGCTCCACGGACGCCGCGTCGCTCTTCTTCCTCGTCTCCTCTGCGTGCGGTGGCGCGTGCTTCGCCTCCACCACGGGCGTCTTCGGCTTTGTTTTTGGGGTGGTAGACGGCGACCGCGCCGCTGCCGTCTTGACCTTCTTCACCGGCCTCACCGCCCTGTCCTCCTCCTCGTCATCGGAGGACGGGCTCACGCCGGGGCGCGGGTGCTTCCGCGCGGAGCGGCCAGACGCGGTTGCCGTGGCCTTCGGTGCCGCCGCCGCCGCCGCCTTTGCGGGTTTGCTGCTAGGTTTCTTCACCCAATCCTCGTCCTCGTCGTCTGACGACGTCAGGTCGTTCATCGGCGCCCGCGGTGGACGCTCAATTCCACGCGGGGGCGCGCCTCCTCCGTTACTGTTGCTGCTGTTGTTCGTGCTGAGCTTCTGCTTCCACTTTCCCTGGTACTTGTCCTCCTCTGTGACGCACGAGGTGTGTGCCTTGATGGAGTCGAGGTCAAAGACGTGCATGCAGTCAACACAGGTGAAGGAGTACGAGCCGCACGAGTTTGCGTGGTTCTGCACTTTCGGCTTCTTCACGACGTCCTGGCAGTTGTTGCACGTGAAAGACACCATCTCCTCTGAACAAAAAAATTTCTACAGCTTTTTTCTTTGAGTAGAGAATAATTTTTAAAAAATATTCTTTTGGTTAAAGAGTGTTGTGTGCGTTCGCTTAAATCGGATTTGTGGTTTGTATGAGGATTGGCTTAGAAAGAAAAAAAGGGCAGAGTTCAGAACACGAGACACATGAATGGAAAAGAAAAGTATTGAATTTGAACCAGTCAACAAAAATTGAGTATCACGGAAATTGTGTCGCAGAAAAGAGA
>MDUD01009846.1:0-23911 GCA_002216565.1 Crithidia mellificae
CCCCCTATCCCTTGCCAGTAAATAAACTTCCTAACGCTTTGCATAACGTGCAATACATTACAGAAAGGCGTTTTAGACGAGCAATTTCTTTGAAGTGCAAAAGTGATCTCGTTCTACATGCCGAACGACCTCGGGAGAACGCTTTGCTCTTAATTTTATCCGTGCGGTCTTTTTCTGCAAGAGAAAAAATCTGCTGCTTTCGTTGGCACAACAATGCATGATGATTGTATATCGAAAATGATCCCTTTTTTTTTTCTTAGCCGCGTGAGGAGTCGAAAAGCTATAAAATGTTTAAAATATTTTTCAATCTAAAAGTGTTTGGCACTCGACATCAGATGTCAAAATAGTAGGCTGATGCGGCGAACACTTGCTTTTTGCTGTAAATCTAATTTTGCTTTTAGCGCTTCACTTTTTTTAGTGCCTACGCATGTAATTTTTTTTTTGGTCTCTCATACACAACACAGCGTTTGTGACTAAGTATATCGTTAAGAATAATAATTTTGCTAAAAAAATTATAAAATTGCTCTTTGGAAACGCTTGTAGTCGTTTTAAAGTTTTGAGTGAAGTTTAACGTGTCCTGTGAACAACAATGAAAAAGAAAAACTATATATTTGAATTTGCCGATATTGAACAACGTATATCATTCTAGATTGACAATTTAGAATTAAACGAATTATTTCCTGCTCTGGCCCGCTTAAGACTTCAACTTCATTACATCTTCTTTTTACACCTGCGTTTGCTTCTCTGAGAAGCGCTAAAACATTTTCCGTCTTCTTCTTATTCATTTTTACCATCCGATAAAAACACAAGGGGAAAGTCAATTTATTTAGCCTTTTTGTGAGTGCAAATTTAACAACCATGACTGACACGCCTCAGCCAAGCGGTAGCAATCTGAAATCGCTCACTGTCACAATCCCCACAGACGGCGAGCTAATTATCGCGGTGCCGCTACATGAGCCAAAGTGCTCTTCCTCTATAAAACTGGAACCGTCGACTGGACTCACTGATGCTCGTGTCGACGTTGCGGGAAGCCCGCTCATAGCGGAAATCTCATACTACCTTCTTCCTGGTGCTACGCTCAACGTCTTTGCGTGGACAAGCAGCGTGGTAAAAATTGAAGGCTCAGAGCAGCTCCTCCGCAATGTTATCCGGTCCTCTGCCAAATCGATTACACGTCCTATCGTGGAGTACCACTGCGTTCTTCACGCGCAGCGCGCCGCCGCACAGCAAGCGCAGTCGATGGGCCCCGTTACACTTGTCTGCGGCGGCCAACTTAGCGGGAAGGCTACAGTGGTGCGCAGCCTGGTGAATTATGCAACTCGTGCTGGATGGAAGCCGCTTTTGGTTGACATGGACCCTGGAGTTTCTCAAATGATCGGCTTGCCTGGATCTATTGGTGCTGCCATTGTGGACTACCCAGTGCCTATCGATGAGGTCATGGCACTCTCTTTAGTGAGCACCACATTTTTTGTGGGCTCGACAGAAGTGCAGAAAACAGACAAACTTGGCGAAGCAACAATGAGTGCGGCCTATGTGCACTTCACAAAGCAGCTTATGACGTGCGTGCGTGAGCGACTTTCAACACATGTAAATGACCTGTACGGCTGCAGTGGCGCCGTTGTCTTGCTTCCCGAAGTCCACGGAACATCGGGAATAAGCTTCGTTAGCGAACTGATCCAGCAGTACGACATTTCAAACGTGTTGTGTCTTGGCGATGACGATTTGTTTCACGCATTATATTTGCGACATGATCGCGGCCACGTCAGCCAGCCTGACTTTGTCAAGATTGATCGCATCTCGCATAACTTTGCGGTTATTCCGCCAAATAGCCCGGAGGTTATAATGCCAATTAAGTACAGTGAGTATTTTCTTGGCGCCGGCACTGTCGAGTTGCATCCATCCCAGTGGTCAAAACCGTTCAATAACATCGACGTGCTGTTGCTGAAAGAAGAACAAGGTCAGGTGGTGCTGTCGGCTGTACCTAAAAACGAACTTCTTGGCGTTCTCGGCTGCATTGGCGCCCTGTACTTGTCGAAGTCAGTAAGTGCGTTGCAATCTACGCCGGTGGTGTACGCCCGCGTCGAGAAAATTGATCCGGAGGGCATTCATCTTTTAACAAGCACCCATTATACCTTTCCGTCAGAGAAGTTAATTCTTTTAGTTGGCAGCGTACGTTGGATCACGAGTACATAGAGTTTGAAATTGTTTTTCCCTTTGCTGTGAGCACTCGTAACTCTTAATGTGCAAGGTGCATATACAACAAATGTAATGAAACTGACAGAAAAACTACGAGCTTGTTAAAAAAAAAAAACTAGTTAATTTACTGTCAAGCGACACAGCAACTTCTGCGAAAATTAAAGCTTCAGATCCTCGTCTCTTTCGACTCAGTGCGGCGCCGGAAAAAAAGTTAAACATCAAATTCATACTGCAAGTGTTAATTATAAATTGTTGTTGAACGCTTGTTTACCAGAGAAAGTCTTAAGTTGCAAGCCGCATTTACGAAACTATTATCGGTTCCAAAGAACCAGAAGATTACTTATAAAACCCCCCAAAAATCCTTTATTACCCTCTTTTCATTCTCTATCCACAATTTCAATCATATTTTTCCAAATGGAATTATGTTTTATTCAGAAAATCTGAAGGAAACGAATTGTTTTCACATCTTACAAGCTAAACTCCGGAATTCACATTCGTCATTTATTTTACGTTTCAGTAATCGCTGTTCACACCCATTCTTGAAAATCTGAGGTTTATGCATATACTCGCACAAAATGGCGATGCTAAGTGAGACTTCTCTCTTGGTGGACGGCGTGAATCAAATTCCAAAGCAGGAGTTTCTATCTGCCCTCAGCAAACTAGACGAAAACACCGGGACATCTATTGTTTTCATTGAGCAGCACATCATGTCGACTCTGAGTCGCCTCGGGATAAATTTGAAAGAGATCGGGAGAGACAAAAGAGTTGTAGGAGTTTTTCCTTTCCAAAATGAAATTAATTACGTTTCTGCCGATAACGTGGTGTATATTCTCAACCCAGATCTCAGCACGATGCGATCGCTTGTTGTCCACCTCCTCTCTTACACGCAGCGCTTTGCTAACGCAAAACCAAAAGTCTTCTACGTTCCACAGAAGACGCTCATTGCCGAGCAAGTCTTGGAAGACGAGTTCAAGCTGTCGCAACGCTTTCCCACCTTGCAAATCTCAAGCCTTGACTTAGACTACGTCTTTTTAGAGGAAAAAGTCTTCACGATGGAATTGCCGATGGCGTTTAAGGCGGTATTTGCGGACGGCGATATGAGCTGCTTAACGTGGATAGCCCGCCTACTGCTCAAGCTGCAAACTTCTCGCTTTGGGGCAATTCCGCGCATCCGTGGCAAAGGCAGCAACGCCGTCAAAGTCGTGCAACTCTTGCAGCGCATGCAGACGGACGTGGGGCATGACTTCATCACTGATATCCCTTCCGAAGTAGACACGCTTCTTATTTTAGATCGATCTGTCGATCTCGTCACGCCGCTAATGTCGCAGCTCACCTACGAAGGTTTGATCGACGAGTTGTACGGCATCGAAAACTGCGAGGTCCGCTTCCCTTTCAGTCTAGGCGAAAGCTCCGGTGTCGGGGTGAACGAGAAAGTTGTGATAAATAATGGCGACAAGATGTTTGCTGAGATCCGAGACAAGAATTTCACTGGCGTCGGGTCCGTTTTGTACCAAAAATCTGTCTGGGTGAAGCAGAACTACGAAAAACGAAAAGAGGTTCACCAACTCAAGGAGCTCAAAGAGTTTATGAAAGGGTTGCCAGAGATGCAAGAAATGCATCGGCTGATTGGCATTCACACAAACGTCGCTACCGAAATCAGCAAGGTAACGCAGAGCTCAGAGTTCCGCAAGCGCATCGCGATGGAGCACAACATCATCCAGCAGCTCAACGAAGGAGAAGTGTACAAATACCTAGAAGATCTCATCTTTCGCAAAGAGAAGTTCGAAGTGGTGGTGCGCCTCCTTGCTCTTCTTTCACTTGTCAACGGCGGCGTGCGAGAAAAAGAGCTTGGCAACCTCAAAGAGAACATGATGCTCGTCTACGGAATTCCCCAGGTCATCAGCACCTTTTTCCTGCTAGAGCGGTGCGGGCTTTTGGCGGCGCAGACCACAAAGAGCGGAAACTATGCGGCGATTCGCAAACAACTGCAAACGTGGAATACTTCACTGAACGAGGAGCACCCAAACGACATCGCGTACGCTTACAGCGGCTACGCTTCGCCGCTTGTTCGGGCAGTAGGCTTACTACTCCGCAACCCTCAGCAGTGGGACGCCGCCGACAGCGCTGTCAATCTATTGCCAGGCGAGAAAAAAGAGTGCACAAACAACGCTGAGATTGCTGGTGCGACAAAAATTGCAATTGTCTTTGTTATCGGAGGTCTTACAGCATCGGAGATTAGCGCGCTACGCTTTATTGAAGAGCGGCTTTCCAGCGGCGGCCGCCCGCACAAAATTATTGTTGGGTGCACTGATGTTCTGAGTGGGAATCGCATGATCCGTTCGTTACTACCGTTCCAGCCGTAATGCCAACGCAGAAAAAATGCCCCTATTTCAATTATTTAGTTTGTGCGCAACTGACATTCTTTCCTTATCGATATATCTGTATACTCTTCAAAACCAAAATTAACGTTTTAATTACAGGCGGTAAAGGGGATGCTCCGTGTAGTAAAAAAAAATGCAAAATATGTTTTTGTTCTCCGTATTGAAAGTGTTGCAAAGCCACTTTTTCACGCAACAAAGACTTAGCTAACTTTCACAAAGAAAAGGAAAAAAAAAACGTATTTCATTACTTTTCTCAGAACTGATGCTGTTGCAGGGTGTTTACAAGCTGCCGTTCAAAGCCGACTTCAAAACAATTGAGCCATTGCGCTTATCCTTTTTTTTTTTTTATCAAAGTGTGTTGAAAATGTACTCTCGAATTCTTTTTTCTTTTGAATGTACCTCGCTTTTTCCGCGCGAAGTAATTTACGCACTTTCTCTCTCCCTTTGTTCACCTTTGTATTTCCTCTTGTATTGACATATCAAATTCTTTCATTTATTTGACTGTTACTAACTTCAGAGCTTATTTTTTTTTCTATAGCTACAACATGTCAGAAGGGCGGATCCGCTGCTACTACGAGGTGCTGGAAGTGGAGCGCAAAGCGACCTACGACGAGATCCGTGCCGCGTACAAGAAGAAGTCTCTTCAGTACCACCCTGATAAAAATTACGGTAATCAGGAGGAGGCCGCACACCGCTTCAAGGAAGTGCAGAACGCGTATTCGATTCTTAGTGACGACGACGAGCGGGCGTGGTACGACGCGCACCGCGAGGCGATTCTCCGCGGTGGTGACGGCACTGGCGACCCAGATGAGCTGAATCTGTACGAGTACTTCACCGCAAGCTGCTTTGACGGCTTTGACGATAGCGAGAGCGGCTTCTACACCGTCTACCGCAAGGCGTTCGACCTTGTTATAGAGGAAGAGGCTGACTACGACTCGCGCGCCAAGTCGTGGCCCGGGTTCGGCGACAGTAATTCCGCATGGGCTGACGTGCTCAAGTTCTACAACCACTGGCGTAACTTTAGCACGTACAAAACATTTGCGTGGAAGGATGAGTACAAGGTCAATGAGATGGAAGACCGTTATTCGCGCCGCATGGCGGGACGCATCAACAGCAAGGCACGCGATGGCGCAAAGAAGGAGTACGTCAAGACGGTGCAGAGCCTCGCACAATTTGTGTACCGCCGTGACCCCCGCGTGAAGACGGAACTGGAAAGACAGGAGAAGGAGGAGGCGGAGAAGAAGGCGGAGCGGGAGCGGCAGGAAATCGAGCGCTTAAAGCGGCGGCGCGAGGCCAACGAGCGGGTGTGGGCGGAGGCTGCGGAGCGGGAGGAGAGAGAGGAGGCGGAGCGGGCAGCCCGAGGCGAGGCGATGGACGGCTCGACGCTGGAGATGCTCTACGAGAAAGAGCGGCAGACGAAGGAGATGATGCGCGGCAACTGCGGCGTTGGCGCGCACGCAGCCGGTTTTGCGATGCTGGAAAAAGACGATGATGAGCCGGCAACTGCGTTCAACTGCCCTGCGTGCAAAAAGCAGTTCAAGTCGGAGAACCAGTACAAGGAGCACGTCCGCAGCAACAAACACAAGACGAAGCTGAAGCAACTGGCGGCAAAGGGAACAGATGTGGCTGCACTCATGGGTGAGAAGCCAAAGGACGGCGACGACGCAACAGATGAGTAGCCTGGCTGTTTCTAAGCCTGCGTGTTTCCCTCTGCACCTTTCTCTATCTTTCCGTCACATGAGTTGTGTGTGGTCGCCTTGCACAACTCGGGCAGTGCAAGCGTGTAAATTGTTGTTTAAAAACGTTTAAGTGTAAATAAGGCTTTTTTTGTGTTATGCTTACTATTTTCCTAACTGTTTTTTCCGCTTCAAAAGCGCAAAGATTGTGCGCAAGCACTGCGCTACCAGGTTAGCGAGAACAAGCAAAAAGAGCCACAAACTGCGTTGCAGCAGGGTTTTTCTTTAGCACTTTGTGCAACAAATGCTTGAGCAGCTGAGGATAGTCACATACGAGAATGCGATTTCACGAGGAATCGAATAACAACAACCGCATTACTTCTTATGTTTTTCGTGTCAATTGTGCCTTTTGATGATCATGCTGTGCTGCAGTGTGGACCGGGCGCGGCTGCAAAACGTGCAGCATCTTGCGTTTATTAACAGAATCTTTTTAATTCTGTGCACAGCAGCAAAAATAAAAGAAAAAAAAACAACAAGAACAACAACCTCTTTCCAACTTTTCTTCTCTCTCTCATCGGTTGTCTCTTCTCAGCTGGGTCACGCAACGCACGTGTCACGTTCTCTTTCTCTCCTCAGCTCTACGCTTCTTCGCACGCGAAGGCAATACCTACCTCTTTCCTAACAAGCTGCGTGCGTCATTGATTTTTTTATTTTTTTGTAAACCGAAAACTTGCCCTTTTCAGGACAAGGTAAATTGCACACCGGTCAAGTAAAATTGATCATCAAGCACACCAACACACCCGCAGCGGCACATACTTACACGACAATGAGTAGCTACGAAATTCAGCCCATTGTGCAAGGGACCAAAAAAGACCCCTCGTTGCGCAAGTACAACAAGGCGGCTGGTGCAGGTCCTTTTGGCGCTGCCCCCGCGAATGGTGCGAGCAAGAAAGCCTCTCCGGCCCCGACTTCCAATTCCGCTGGCGGCGATGCGGCTGCCGCCCCAGCCGTGACGGGTGTCCGCTTCCCTTACACCGGAACAAAGCGCGGCTTCGGCGGCGCGAGCAGCTCGCTGCGTCAGGGCCGCCCTCGCGACACCCCCGATGCGGCCTTCTCAGGCAAGGGTGGAGGCAAGAGTGCGCCGCCAAAGGCCGGCGCTTTCAAGAAGCGCGCCATCCCGCCCACAGAGTTCCGCCGCGCTTACGACCGCGGCGACCTTCCGCTTGCCATCTGCCACGGTGGCCGCCCCTCGATTGATTGGAAGGTGGAGGTGGAGAAGCTGGACTACCACCACTACCTCCCCATCTTCTTTGACGGCATCCGCGAGACGGAGGAGCCGTACATGTTCCTCGCCCGCCAGGGATGCCTGGACCTGCTGGAGCGCGGCGGCCCGAAGATCTTGCCGACCGTGCCGCAGCTTATCATTCCGATCAAAACAGCCCTCAACACCCGCCACCCCGACATCATCTGCGCCACCCTGCGCATCATTCAGCAGCTCGTGGTCAGCGGGGACCTGATTGGTGAGGCGCTCGTGCCGTACTTCCGTCAAATTCTGCCTGTGTTTAATCTTTTCAAGAACGTGCACAAAAAACATAGCCGCAGCGATGCCATGGACTACGGGCAGCGCAACCGCGACGACGTCGGGGACCTGGTGAACGAGACGCTGCAGCTGCTGGAGCTGCACGGTGGCGAAGACGCCTACATCAACATCAAGTACATGGTGCCTAGCTACGAGAGCTGTGTGTACAACAACTGAGGCGCCCGTAGAACTCAAACGAAACTTACCGCCGCGAAAAAAAAAAAAACAAGAAACCGAATGCTCTGGTACGTCACAACAACTGCTGTTGCTTCTTTCCTTTTCAATTTCTCTCAATATTATGTTAAGTTCCTCGTGCACTGCGTGTGGATGTGTGTGTGTGAGGGGCAAGTCTGCGCTGCGTGAGGACGCGTCGCGTTCATGTATTTTAGCTCACTCTTAACATTACTACAAATGGTGCGCATATTTTGTTGTCTTTCCATGTACAAACTTGAAGCTGTTTAGAAACGCCAAAGATAACCACCAAAATTAGACGATGGTAATTTTTTGTGAGGGTTGCTGGCCCTCTTTGTCGGCCATAACTTATAGCGAAGGGATGCTTTACATCTCAGCATGTGGCTTATCGCTGTTCCTTGCGATAGGGAGACGCAAAAACGGGATGCATTTTGTCGCTCGTGCAAGTGTGCCTCATGACAAGGCGCCGATAGTGAGAGGCTCAGCTTCTTGAAAAGATTTGGAGTATGATCATTCTCAGGAAAGAGCAACTTCTCAGTGCCACATGATTGGGTTGATGGCGCGCAATGGCAGAAGCGGGGAAATCAAAGTTGCGGCTGTTCTCTGCTTTCAAGAAATTGTCTCTCTTCACGCTGCATGCATCCCCCCAAAGTGTTGTAACTATAGTGCTGTCTTTCCCCTCCTGTTAAAAGCTTAACTTTGTATTCGCGAGTCCTGCCTACTCACTTTTTCTCTCATCTTCTCGTTTTCTCCCTCCTTTTTTTTTCCCTCAACTCTTTTGCACTTTTTTCGGTACATAAACTCCCCTGATTTCCCTGCAACGCCAGCGGAAAGCTTACGAGATGGAGGACGATTACTATTACGACGAAGGGTACGACGAGTACTACGACAACGGTGCGGACGAGGCGGCGGACGCCGACCCGCTTGAGGTGAAATACATCGACGGCAAGAGTTACATGCAGAACAATGTGCAGGAGAGCCTGCGATGCCTGCGCGAGGTCCTCGACGAGGACGGTGAGCACGGACGGTGGACTTTCAAGGCACTGAAGATGCTGAGCCGTGCCGCGCGCATGGCCAAGCAGTACGACGAGATGACGCGGTACTACGATCAGGTGGCCCACTTCACGCACCCCGACATCACCGATGCGGCCATCGCAAAGGCGATGGTGAAGTTCTCGGAGGAGAGCCGGCGGGTGCCCGGGCAGTGGCGAGAGCGCACGCTGCAGATTACACTGGATGTGGCGCTGTCGAAGGCGGCGGCGTACCACAGCGTGTTGGTGCCGACGCTGCTGCAGCGGGCCGGGCTGTTCCTCGAGGAGGGCAGGTGCACCGAGGCCTTAGAAGACCTGCAGACGGCTCTACAGCACTGCCGCCAGCTGGATGCCGCGGTGGCGCAGCTCAACGCAACGGCAATTTATCAGATTTACGCCCTGCAGCTCGTGGCGTACCGCAAACTGCACCGCTACGCCGCGCTGCGCCGCACCTACCACGCCATTGGCCAGGTGCAGGCCGCACTGCCCCCGCTGCGCATGACGGGCGGGGTTATGGAGTCTGCCGGACACCTCTTTCTCCACGATAGAGACTGGGCTGCTGCCCACCGCGCCTTCACTGCCGCGCTGCGCTGCTACACCGACTGCGGGGACACCCAGCAGTACGCCGTGGTCAAGTACGTTGTGCTTGCCACGATGATGGCGGACCTCCCGGTGGAGATCTTTGCGCAGGACGACGCCTTGGCCGATCACCCGTACGTGCGGCCGGTGCGAGCGCTGTGGAGGGCCTTCGCGGCGACGGATGTCCCTGCGTTTCTGGCGGTGCTGAAGGATCCCGAGAACGTGGCGTGCTTCGCGCACGACGACGAGTTCGCGCCGTACGTGGACGCCGCGGTGCATCAGCTGCGGGTGAACTACCTCGTCCGCTACACGCAGAGCTTCGCGACGGTGGCGCTGACGGATCTTTGTCGCCGCCTGCAGATGGAGGAGCAGGCGTGCGCGGAGTTGTGCGTGAGCGCTATCCTGCACGGGTTTGTGAAAGGACATGTGGATGATGGGCGGAAGCTGCTGATACTCTCGCCTGCCGCGAGGCAACGACAAAGCGCAGTGAGCGACGCGCAAGCGGTTCGTGACCTGTCCGCTCTGACAAACGAACTCTGCTGTGTCCAAATGCGCTACTAGGGTTGTGCGAAGGAAAGTGTGAGGGCAGCCGTGCAAGATGTTTTCTTTTATTAGTGAGAAATGACATCCAAAAGCATAGTTCTTTTTTATATTCCCCAGCAACCGCCTACGGCCAGTGTTAATGCTGAAAGAACTTTTTTTTGCTCTCCAGCACTCACAAACTCTCAGCTAGTTGAAATAAACGGGCTTTCAATCTCTCTCTTACAACTATTTGCTTTTTTTTTTATTCACCATTTACCGGTTGGTGTGCACTGCTTTGATGACTTGAAGAATTTTAAAGGTCATGTTGAAATTTCAAAGTTTCTTTTTCCGCTTCAAATACAAAAAAAATTATGCAAGCTTGACAAAAAAGGAGAAATTGAGAAGACAAACCATCCATCGCTCGAAAGAAATATGAGGGAAAAAAAACCATAAGGTCTTTGTTGACCTACTTACATTTAAAAGATTAAACGCGTTTCTTCTTCTTCTGTATTCTCACATTCAATTTTTTTTTTCGACTTGAAAAAATTTGTTTCAAAAGTGTTTGCAAGTTTTTCTTTTCTGCTCCACATCTCCAGAGAGAACTCTTGTTTAAAACCTGTTGTTTAAATGCCTTTGGATGTAACTTTTCTCATTATGTTCATCCCCGAATATCTTTTCCTCGACTCTTCCATTCTTAATTCTTGATTTGCTTTCTATTCGGAACACTCACCTTTCGAGGCTGTAATTTACAATCTAGCAACAGAGAAGCTTCAGGCTCATCAGGAAATATTTTCAGAAATTTCTTGTCGTGTCTTCGTCAAACGCGAGAAACCGTCCAGTTTAAGCGGCTGCTTGCCACCATTCTTAGTGTGTTTTATCTTGTGTTTTTTTATCAGAAGGAAAACCGGATCTTATCAGCACTTACATTTTTTTTCTCTCGCAGAAATTGTCGTGGTTCTTTATTTTCCTTCTACGCCATATACAATATAAATTTAAAATCTAGTTTTTCCACTAATTTTTTCCTTGAGGCGGAATCACTTTCGCAGTCGCACAATTTTTTTTTTTAGAGTAAAGTAGTACATTAGTTCTTTAACAGTTCGTACTACATACACTACAGTAGATACAACAAGGCCAGCTACCGCCACTGCAGCAATGCCTCGTCAGCCCACAAAAAATCGCATTAACATGCACGACATCGTTGAGCAGCCCCTCACTGCCATTCCCGACGCCGTCGATGCGGTGCTGCGCCGCCCCGAGCCCCTAGACGAGGTAGAGGTGCAGAGCATCTTCTACGAGTGCTCCTTCATCCTGCTGCGTGCCGAGGAGGCGCTCTCGGCCAAGGACGGCAACGCGTTCTGCGCGCTGTGCAAGCTGCTTTCGGAGGGCCTGGCGCACAGCGAGGACGCCTTCGAGGAAGGCATGCGGACCCTGGCGCAAAACGAGTCGCTCCTCCAGACCATGCATAGCATCTTCAAGGTGGTGGTGGAGCAGGAGGCGCTGCCGCTGCACAGCGCTGGCACCGTGGAGCTCATCCAAGTCCTCAGCAGCCTGTGTGATGGGGCGGCGCTGAAGGACAAGTGCGGGGCGCTGTTCATGCGAGGGTTTGCGCGGCTGCTGCAGCGCGTGTACGCCAACGCAGAGGAGGCGCGGCGGCACTTCCACGTCCAGCGCGGCACCGCCACGGCGCTCATCAACCTGGTGAAGGGCTCGAAGCAAAACAAGCAGCGCCTGGCCTCATGGAAGTTCGTGGCGGACTGCTGCGCCGCCTCCGTCGACGTCTTCTTCCAGCTGCAGTGCGTCGAGATGCTTTTCCGGGTGTCGCGGCAGAGCAAGGATGTCCTGGCGCACCTCGGCGGCTCGCTGCCCCCGCCCATTGTGGAGGAGCTGCAGGCGCTGCCCAACGACGGCACCCTCCTCTCCCGCATGACACAGCTTATCGAGCACCTCAATGAGGGTCGTGTGCAGGTGCTGCGCTACCCGCTGAAGGAGGTGGTCGCCGCCGACACCACACTGACCAGCTCCACAAACGCGTACTTCACGCCGAACTACGTCATTGTCATGGTGACCACCGCCAACGCGGACAACATCACCATTCCCTACCGCATCATCCGCTCCATCACCCTCGGCCGCGATGGCCGCGTCATCATTAAGCTGGAGGAGTTCCCCGTCAAGCTGGAGGTGCTCCTGAGCCACACCGCCGGCATGGACACCGTCACCTTCCACATGACGCACGACGAGCTCGCCCGCTTCAAGCAGTCATCGGTGCGGCAGTGGATCGTGGAGGCGCTGCAGGCACGCAAGGATGAGCAGCGCCACACCCTCACGCAGCGTGCGCGGCGCTCGCCCGACTCCGCCGCGAAGTCCGCCGGCAAACGCGCAGACCGCAGCGAGACGGACTTGAACAGCGCACACGAGGCGGCGGCGGCGGCACAGTCCGACGCATCGACGGCCACCGCTGCCGCTGGAAATGCGCTAGCGAGTGTGGCTACCGGAGCACACAGTGGGGAGACGGCGGCCGGCACCAGCGCCGATGTGGACGCAGCGCGCAAAAAGGCTCGGCTGGAGCCGTCGGTGGGGCGTTGGGGCGGGGCACAGGCCAGCAGTGCGCAGCCCACCGTCGCGGCGCTGCTGCACGTCGTCGATGCCCTCGTCGCGCAGGCCGGCACGCCCAACGAGGCGCAGGCGATGCTGCTGCAGCTGCGCCGCCTCATCGAGGCTCGTAAGGAGGTGCAGCGCGGGAAGTCCCTGGACGAGCTGAACGCGGTGATGGAGCACATTCAGTCGCGTGTAGACGACACCCGCCGCACCGCCCGCGAGAATCGCACGGCGTGGCACCAGTCCCTACTGGAGGACCTGGCGAGGGTGGAAGGGTTGGTGGTGCGTGCGCAAGATAAGACGGCGGAAGGGGTGGAGCAGCTGAACGAGGATTTGAAGAAGGTGAAGGCGGCCAACCAGGCCATCAACGAGCGCATCGCGTGCCTTGACATTGAGCTGCAGCAGACTTTGGAGGAGTTACGTGCCGAGGAGGCGCGGTGGACGAGTGAGATGGACACCAAGTGCATGCGCGAAGCGGAGCGGCTGGAATTTGAGGTGGACCAGAGTCTCCTCAATCGCAGTCGGCCGCTGGCGCTCATCTCAGATTACATGCAGCAATCCGCATCGTACCGGTGAAGAAATGCGAAAGAAAAATGCGGCGAGACGAGGCAATTCATGGTTCATGTATCTTCGCCACGTTTTGAGATCCTGTTGCCATGTCGTGTTTTCCCCTCAAAATAGGCGTATGCTTTTGCGAGCAAAGGAGAGAGCCTAATGGCAACTCAATAGCCAGCAGTTTCCCTCTTTTGCTTCTTTATCGGTCGTGTACAATTACCTTCTTCGTTTTCTTTCCTTTACCTTTTTCTGCTTGCCCAATTCCATGCTTTTCATTTTCTTTCTTCACACTAACAGCGCTTGTTTGTCGAGAATAGACTGCATAGAAAAGATCTCTTTTTTTTCCTAAAATGAACCAATTGAACAAACATCACAAATGGAAGAGCAGTGGGTAAGCACGTTCAGTGTTGGGTGCGGCAAGCTGCAAAACCTGCTGCGACAACACGTCTTTCCTTTCAACCTGTACTCCACAAAGTGGGCAACTGCTTTGCTATTTGCAACAATAGCTGCACGCAGCGTGATGGCGCCACGTGCTGTAAATTACAAATTGCACAGTTGTCAACAGCTGTTGCTATAAGGAATACCTGCGAAGCTGCACTAGTTCCGTGTTCCCTTCTTTTTCTTACATAAATACATCTCTTTGCTCCACCTCCTTCCCTCTTTCTTTCCTTTCCTGCTGCTTTACCTTCTATACTGTCGTGTACCATGTGCCCATCTCGCATCGTTCATTTCCTCCTCCTTGCCCGCACCTTCTGTGTACAGCATTTGACTCTGTGCATCAGAGTAACCACCACCACAACAAAAAGGAACGGCAACAACAACAACAAAAAATTAGCGATGGCGTGGATCGGCGACGCGGTTGACGCGCAGTACACCGTCGACACCGTGTCGAAGCAGCAGGCGCTGCTGCCGTCCTCCAACGCCTTCTCCATCTTCCCGAAGGACCACGTGCTGCGTGTCTTCCAGCTCGATGCGCTGGCCTCTCAGCAGGAGCTGGTGGAGGTGCTGCACATGGCTCTCTTTCAAATCTTTGACATCCCCCCTCTCCAGCACTTCCGCTTCGCCTACCAGGAGGAGCTGGTGCTGCTCTTAGACGCCGTGTTGTACCGCATGTCGGTGTGGCGCATGGGCCAGTCCATCGGGGACCGCCTGCAGAACCTAGTCCTGCGTGATGAGGAGCGCGCGCGTCTTTTGGGGCTGCAGAGCACCAAGACGCTGCTGCCAAGCCTCGCCCCGTCGCGCCGTCTCCTCTTTGTGCACGCTATCATGACACTGATTATGCCCTACGTGACACGGAAGCTGCAGCGGAAGATGTTAGAGGACGGGTGGGAGCGCGAGTCCCCCACAAGCACCCGCCACCGCGTGGCAAAGGCGTTTCGCTACGCGGTCATCACGTGGTCCGTCCTGTCTCTTGTCAACACGTTCAACTTCCTCGTAACCGGGCAGTACCGCACCCTCACCGAGCGCCTGCTGTCGCTGCGGCTTGTCTACGGCAGCCAGCGCATGATGCGCTTCACGAACCTGCTGTACATGAACCAGCACGTGTGGTGGCGGACGTGGATGTCGCTGCTGAGCGTGCTGAGCGTGGGCCGCTACCTCAGCCGCTTCATGCAGAGTCTGCGCTCCGTCGCCTCCTCCGCCGGGTCTGCCTCGACGAATGAGAACCTGTGCGCCGCCTGCCACGAGCTGCCGACGGTGTGCCAGCGCTCCAACTGCGGGCACCGCTACTGCTACTACTGCATCAAGAGCCGGCTGCTGGACAGCCAGTCCTCTGGATCTTTCCGTTGCATGAAGTGCGGCCAGGCCGTGCACAGCTGCGGACCTGCGTAAGGCCAAGTCATGCCGGCAGCTTGTACCTTTACACCTGATTGAGGCGAAACGCACCTCTGCGGCTCAAACGCGGCCCATGCGTTTGCCAAAGGAGGTGGCGGTTGTGTGCATCCTTTCTATACCTGTTGTCAGTGGATGCTCTTTTGCGTGTGTGAGAGTCTTTTTTTTTTGATTGGGTGTAAAGGTGTGCTTGAGGGCGTCGAGCTTGTCTTTTCCTGTTCCCCTGCGTATGCGCACTGCTCTGCTAGGTGGTGCTTTATTCAAATTACGAATTCTTTCCTTATCAAGAATTTTCAAAAGATGCTGTAAAATTTATCAACAACAAAGTGAGAATTATAAATTAGGTATATGGGTTTATTCGACGCGTTTTTTATTGTTCTTCGCTCGCTGTTTAGCGCAACAAAGTGTGTGGGCTGCAGCGCCGCACGTTGCTTGCATGTATGGCAGCGTGGTGTTGCTAAAGCACTCCATGTCTAGCTACTTTATTTCGCGGCAGAGCTTAGAAAAAGTGTGCAGCACTCTGGGTAGAAAAAAAAGAAATAAAAGAAAAATATACAACTAACTCGTATTGCGGCGTTGGAGTCAAAAGCAAACGTCACCTTTTCTTTACATAGGCGTTTCTGATTTTTTTTTCTTTAGCTGGGGCTTTAGTCTTTGTTTTCTCTTCTCCCCGTCCTTACCCCACACTAGTTTTTAATCTCTTTGTTACAACACCTCGAACTAGGTGAAGCATAACCTTTTCCATTGAAAAAAAAAATCGATTGAAAGAAAAGAGAAAAAAAAATGGATCCAGCGCTTGGTGTGATGTCGCCGTTCCAGCACGAGGCGCGCGGGATCGATGGCATGTTAGACGAGGCGGTGGAGGAAATCACAGGAGTTGCCTCGATGTCCACCCTCGCAGATCCCGTCATGCATGCAGGCAGCGCCACGGCCTCTGCTGCCGCTGCCGCTTCCGCCTCACCAGCGGATGCACCGGCTGGCACGTTGTGCAGTTTCTGCTCGCAGTCCGCGACGACGCGGCTGCTGCCGAAGGACGGCCTCTACGTCTGTGCGAGCTGCGTGGCGATGCAGGGCGATGCACCGCGGCGATTTCCCCTCGGCACCTTCAAGTGCTGCCCGACCTCGACGGAGGGCGTAGATGGAGATGTGGTGCGGTGCGCCGGGTGCTACCGGTGGTATCACGCCCACTGCGTCGGCATCGTTGATGACGCGCTGCGCCGCTACGTGACGCTTTCCACGACGTTGTGGTACTGTCCTGAGCCTGCCTGCTGCGACCGCGTGTTGCAGAAACACCTGAAGCGGTAGAAATTGAGAAATTCTGGAAAGAGATGATGACGTTTTTCTTTTTTCGCTGCTGTCTTTTTGTAGATGTGGTTGTGCATTCGTTATGTCGATGCGTGCTGCTGGCTAAGAAATCATAGAGAACTGTTGCATGTCTAGTCGGGTATTATAGATTGCTCTCTTTGATGATTGTGTGGCTGAAGTATACGGGTACCACATAGAATATATATGGAAAATATAAAAGAGAAAATCTATTAAAGAATCAAATTGCTGAAATATAACTCTCAAAAACAAAAAGGATGAAAAAATAGTTTTTTTTCTGGCGTTAGCTGCGTGGCGCCAAATTAGTGTCAACGTCTTGTTTCAAACCTGCAATACATAAAGATTCTTGAACAAAAACACACAAGTTTAACAGTTTGTAGTGACAAGTCTTCGTCTACTAAAACTAATGTCAATAAGAGTGTTTTGGCTTTCACCTCTTTCCTTCTACTTTTCTTTTACTTTACATAAATCGTCGACATATTACTTGATGAGAAAGGCTAGCACAAAGCAGCATTTGAGCACCGAATTCTTCTTTTTTCTTTCTGACATGGCGTTCTTTCACTATGAGTGAGCCTCTCTCCTGCACATTTTACTCCACTCTATCAAGTGGCATCAGATTCCACTCAGCGCTGCAACCAACTTTGGTTGACGGCTCAGTGTTGGCAAACACAACGTTCGATGGATTGGAGGATTGGAGCTACACGAGCGATGCTCTGTCCGTTCAATCTGACATTCGTGTATGGCTACGCCTACGCCAGGCGACGATAGCAGGGTTTCCGAAAACTGCTTTTAACAGAAACGTTTTTGCAGAGGTGTCAGAGCTCTTTAGTCAATGCCACCTTCCCCTCTCGTGTCCGTCTTCAGCGGGTAAAGCAGTGCGGCACAGTGTTGCCGTACTCATTGAAGAGGAACAGAACTCTCCGCAGATGCTGCGGGTTGTCTTTGCGTGCGAAAACCCTTTTTCGCTGTTTCTGCAAGAGCACACCTACCAATGGAAGTCAGGTCACCTCCACAGAACAAAAGAGCGTCTCCTCCTCACGGTAAACGGTACCGCAGCCCCTCATCTGGTACGCGTGGTGACGGCAGCCGACCTCTTCTCGAGTGTGGTCGTGGTGCAATCACACCCACACACCCACGTCTTTCATCTGCGCAGCGGGTTGGCCGTACAGCAACGCCTTGCTCCGCCCGTCGCTGTTCTGCCTCTGCAGTGGGAGCTCACACGCGCGGCGCGGCAGCAGCGGCGGCACGTCGTCGCGCAGCACGGCTGTCTCACCGACGGCCTTGTTGGGCTCATCTCGCACGACACCGATCGCGCGGTGTCCACTTTTCACCTCGCCGCCCTGCCACTTGTGTCTCACACACCCGCAGCTTCTACAGCACCGGCACCGCCACGTGGGTCGTTCGCTCTTGATACAACACGTGTGTTGCTGGAGATGGCAACGCCGGCTTTGTTGGACGCTGACGGCGACCTCGTGGCGGTGTGCGGGTTGGCGCAGCGCCTCGTCTACACCCGCTGCTCCTTGCACCGTCAAGGGCTGCAGCTCTCGCCGCTTCTTCTGGAGGACACGTTGGTGGAACTGGAGGTGGCCGTGTACGGGGCCGTGGCGAGTTCGGCAGAGGTGTCGGCGCGGCGGGTGCGGTGGCAGCGGTGTGGCTCGCAGCGTTACACCGCAGCGGTGCGACGGCTGCAGACGACGGCGGCGGCACCGGAGTGGCTCGTGGAACCGCTGGTGAAGAAGTGGAGTGCACCGGTGAAGAAGGTAGAGATGTCCGAGCCACATGCGATGACCGCCTCGGCCCCTTTGACGTACTACCTCACAGGTGAGAGAGAGACCATCACTTGCGTCTTCAACAGTAAAAGTGCAAAGCCGCTCCGCTTTTTCGAAGGAAGGTGGAGGCGGAGGGAGGCGTGCTTTCGACACACTTCCAGCGTGCCTTCTAGTCATGGCGAGGTGATGTCTTCGCATGCAACTCCTCTGTCTGCGCAGTGTCGTCAGATGATAAGAAATTGGTGGCAGCCGCCGCCGTCGCAGATGTCGCGTTGGGTGTGCGCTGCGACACAGTGCAGCATGACGGAGTGGCTCGCACTTTTCGTGCTCAGCACGCTCGTCTCTCTTCTTATTCGCTGCTTCGTGCGAAGTGGAGTTCTCCCGCGCTTTAGTCGTCACTTGTCGTTCCGTTGGCTTCTGTAACGCGCCTCTGCAATTTAAAACGGGGTCAAATATAAAGGGAACGATTTTGTCTTCTGGAGCCTGAAGAGAGATTTTCTTTGTGAAAAGAAAACCCCTCCAAAATGAGTTTTCTTATTTTTCTGCTTTTCTTCTGCTATCGTTTTTTTTTCCCGCTCCACATCTACCACCAACAACACCAAAAAATAGTAGCAGATAATGTTTTCAGTGAAGTATGTACCGGAAGACAAGATGACTTGTCATCTGTGCGAGAGAAAGACTACAGTATGACAAATGTGTTTCTGCACTATACCTTCTCAGCATCAACTTTATGCGCTGATGCTGAGAAGACTGGTTTTCTTTGTTGCACATGAAATAAGAAATAGGAAGAGAGTCAGCCAAGAAACGTAGCGTACTAGCAGCGCTTTGATTGTGCTACTTTGCGCTCAATTGAACAACCAGAATTGATACGCACACAAAACTCTAATCTGCTTTTCCCTTGCCGGCATCAAGCTGTTGTTTTGATTCTTATTTCAAACCTCATCTACGCCTCTTTTTTACGAACGTGGTCTTACACACCTCTTACACGTGTCTCCTTTTAGAAAAAAATTAGAGAGCTGATTTGCGAAAGCAGCTTGCTTACATCGCATTAGAAGAAGAAGTCAAGTTTTCCCAGCTGTCAAGTGTGGCTGCCTTTCCTTTTCTTAAGACAAGCTGTCCCGTTGCCTGTACTGAAATTAGTTTAAACTCAAAAACAACACTGATACGCACATTTAAAAACTTAAGCACACACACACACACACACACTTCTCCTCCTTTCTTTTCCTCACCATGGAGGCTGGAATGGAAAACAAGGCACCAGGGACGGCGCCGCGGCCAGAGGGCTACTCCGCCGCCTCCAACGCTCAGGGCCACGAAAACTTCTTTCACCCAAAGCAGAAGATGGGGGCGAAGAACGTGCAGCGTGCGGGGCTGCGCACTGCGAAGCGCGTCAGTCTCTACTTCACACTCGGAATGCTTTTCTTCGTCGTCGGCCCCACCTACCTTGGCCCCCTCTACGTGGAGTATGTGGTGGGCAACGAGTGGCTGGAGCGGGCCTCGCGCTCCATCTGGCAGCGACGGAATGAGAAGGATTACGAGCTGTACATGACCCAGCGAAAGAACTCGTGGACAGAGTGGCTTGGACTGAAGCGGTACAACATTAGCGGAGAGGAGAACGAGGGGGAGATTCAGCAGTACCGCCAGCCGCAGGAGCGCAAGACAATCGAGTAAGGAAGAAAAAGAAGAAAAGAAGACAGAGCTACGATTAGGGAAAATGTTACGCTGAGAAGCGCGCGGGTGTCGCTTTTCGTGTTGGCCAAGCCGTATTTGTACTTTGGGCTCCTATTTTTTTTCTCTCATTTCGCGTTGACGTGATTCTTCTACCGCTCTTCCGCTCATAGTTGCGCAACTTTGAATTTTCGGTAGGCGAGAGTGTACTGCCTATCTTTTTGTAAGCTTTTTTTTCACAACCTTGTCTCGATTGTCTTTGATATGCATATGTATGTTCTGTGCTAAGTTGTGGCTTACATCGCTGTCTGTTTCACTTCAGCCGTGAAGTGAATTCTGTCTAGTTGGCGGCGAGCTTTTCTTTATAATTTACATTTAGCTGATTATCATTACTCTCTCCTTTCTCCTTTTTTTTACATCATTTCCCACTCCGTTTTTGCCTTGGTCTGCCTCCTACGCCTCACCCGTTCTGTCTCGCGACACCGTTCACGCTTTCTTTCTTTACTTTTTTCCTTGCTTTCAGAGGTGAAGCGAAATTTTACGCTGCTGAGTAGGTCGGCAATTCTTCTGCAAAAACGGGGTGCTTGTCCACAAAACATCTCTACTGAACTAATTTATTTTTAAAAAAATAAAAGAAAGAACCATTTCGAAGCTCAGTTTGAGTTTTGTCAGCTGGTCAGTAAGTGCTACATATGTGACTGCTGTTCTCTATTTTTTCACCTGCACAGAACCAGTGTAATTGAGATGTGACTCGTCAGCGTCGTAGCAGACCGTTGGAGGCTCAACTGAAAAACCTTTTGTTTTTTGCCAATAAGGAACTACGCTTAGCCAAGATGATTTTGTATAACAGGTCTGAGGCTGTGGTTATGCATTGCCGGCGCAGATGGTCAGATTCCAATATCAGAAGGAACGTCTGAACGCATGCACGCCACCACAATTATATATTTTATTTCTCCGCTTTGCTCTCGTGTATTTCCTTTTTAATACACTCAAACGCACACACACATTCTTACACTGGGCTAAATTGGAGTGACAGGTACACCATCAATCTAGTGGCCTTGTTAGTGACTGTTTGCCAAGTACAGACGTAGCTAGAATTAGAAAAAAGTCTCGGTGCATCAATTCTGTTTCGCGGCAATGGAGCGGGAACGTAAACTGGCGGAGAAGGAGGTGCGTGAGGTGGTGGCGAGCGCAGATTCGTCCATTGCGCAACGCTACGTGCGGGAAGGCCTGAAGAAGAATAAATTTGCACTCGTCATGTTTGCCATCGTCATCGCAGCCCCCGCTTTTTTCCTTGTCACCTTCTACACCGCAAAGGCGCGGGAGATTCGGGCAAACTTCCGCGACCCGTACGCGCTGCCTGAAGGGTTTGACCCGAAGACGGGCGAATTCGTGAGCAAGGATGCGCAGACAAAGTCGGCGCACGAGCTGCCGATGCCCAGTCCGCTGCTGATTGGCGATGAGCCGGGCAACTACGGGCCACGCTCACGAAAGCAAAGTATTATGTAACCCGCAGCTCGAACGCCGGCGTAACTGGGAAGAGGAACAAACCAACAACAAAAAAATCTGTTTGAGAAAGATTGATGCGATTAGGAGAGTGAGCATGCTCGCTTTTCGTTTCACCTTTGTATTGTGTTTGTGTGGGCTGTTGTGTAAAGAATACCTTTTTTTTTTGCTGCTAATCGTCATGTTCACATAATAATAAAAAGCACACAACTGAACAACCAACAAATAGTAATAATAGGAATCTGGAGACAGTGGTTTGTTCCCACAGCTTTTAGAGTGTGCATGTCTCGAACAGTAAGTGCGGCAAATGAAAGCAAATAAGTTACACAGAAGCAACTCAACGCTGCTCTCCTTTACAGCAGGCTGCGGCCTACAAAGTTAGCAAATTCTTGTCACGTGTCCTGTAGTTCAGTTGCGTTTTATCGGAAAGGCTTGTCTTCAATCTACTCTACCTGTCTCTAATCTTCCTTTTCTGTTTCTTTAGCAAACGTTCTATTTCTCCTCTGCGCGTCTTACAAGTTGGAAGGAAGAGGAGTACACGCCCTGTAAAAGGAGCGAAAAGAGAAAAGACGAAGCTGGTTTACAGAGAGCAACAAGAACACAACAGAATCCCCACCATTTGAGTTGCTGCTCTCGTTTCTTGACAGCCCCAATTTTCACTTCCACCCTCTCTTTTTTTTTTTGTTTAAATTAGTTCATTAGCCCTATCAAATGAGCACGTTGTTGGAGATTTATCGCCACACTTTCCCGAAGCGGCTCCGCTTCGACAAGGCGAGCCAGGTGCTCTACGCCCAATGCTTCTCGGTGGCAAAGCAGTACAAGCACAAGAAGTACATTCCACAGCGTGAGATTCGCAACGTGCTCGACGGCTACGAGCCGATGCCCGGCGCCCCGTGGTTGCAGCTGCCCATTGTGCGCCATGTCTTGCTGATTCGTCTCATTAATGGCCTGCGTGGGTACTGGGGGCGTAAGTCGTGGCTGTACAACCGAAACGTGGAGGAGGAGTACCGCGTGATTGACGAGTGGCTGGCGAAGGCTTCAAAAACACCCGTGAACCGGCGGGGCGTGAGCAGCGGCATCAGCGGTGGTGCTGGTAGCAGCAGCACCAGCAGCATGAATAAAACTAGTGCAGGAGGTAGCAGCAGTAGTGGGGGTAGCAGCGGGGTGAAGAGCACGAGTGTTTCATCCTCCGACCGCGCACGCGGTTCCAAAACCCAGACGTCGGCGCAAAGTAAATTGGAAGGCATGGTGGAGCGCGAGAAATTCGAGAGGGAGGTGCTGATGAACTTCCACGTCGCAACCATCTACCAGCGCATGTTCCGCATTGGCTTTGTTGTGGTGCTCGCGCTCTCGTTTCTCATCTACGCCTCGCTCAACACGGACAACTTCGTCTATTGGTACCTGAAGTATTACTGCCGCTACAGCAGAGAGCAGATGCTCGAGTACTTTCGCGAGATCACGGCGCTGCACACCGTGTCGGAGGTACCGCCGGCGTACGCGAGCATTTTGCCTCCGCCCTGCGTGCGTCGACCCAGCCCGAGCGGCGACGTGGCCTACGCGGTGAACATCGTGGAGCTGACGATGGCAGACCGCAACGTCACGGTTTTCGCCATCCCATGCCCGCAGGTCGCTGAGCGGGCCTTCTACGAACAAGTCGGCAAAGTGGCGGAGGTGTGTGATGGGGTGGTGCTGGAGGGGGTGACGTTTGATAAGATCGATAAGCTGGCCCCCGCCGTCTTCTTCCCGCTGAAGGAGAACACCTTCCCCGCACTGGGGGTGCACCACCGCTTCCTCGATATCCTCCGCCACTCGCCGGACGAGCCGCCGATGCTGTACCCGGCAGGCGCGGATGTGAGCTGGAAGGCGTACCTGATGCAAATCCTCATCCCGTACGAGCTGCGCTGCGTCTACAACCCGACAGAGCTCTCGGCGACGAAAGGAGAGGCACGAATCGGGTGGGGGCGGCTGCGGCAGGTGCTGGAGGAAGTAGGGGAGGTGGCCACCGGGGCACCAGACCAGGAGCGTCACGTGTTGTGCATCCCGTGGACGTTGAACCAGATCGTGAACATCGAGGCGAGTCTTATCAAGTACGGCTTTACGGTGCGCAACGTGTATCCGCTGCACTGGCAGCGCGAGGACCACATGGGCGAGCACTTTTGCGAGTATTACAACGTGACAGCGTGAGAAGGTGGTAGGCGGGAGGTGGGAAAGAGAGAAGAGTGGAATGGGTTGTTTCACTATCTGCTGAACTGGCAGCTGCTTGCGTGAATGAGCGCGTTTTGTTTTACGTTATTTCGAAGGTGCTGTTGCGTGTCTTTGACACGCCCGTTCTAATGTAGCTTCTTCTATCTCTTTGCTCCTCAGTTGTTTAATTTATTCACACACACACACACACAGATGCGGGTAGAAGGTTTCAGTCGCTGCCCTCTTCTTTTTTTTTTGTTCTAGCTTTTTGCCCTTTTCATTTAAAGCCTAACGTTATGCTCACATTTATTGACTCTATGCACCT
>MDUD01009849.1:0-18956 GCA_002216565.1 Crithidia mellificae
AACAGTAGCCCGACAGCGTTCTCTTGTTCCTCATCAATTTTTTTTTCCTCCATTTGTGGGACGAGGAGGTACACGAGGTGCAATAGAACAACAAAGCGTCACAAAAAAATAAGCGGCGGTCTCTACCCTTCTTCACGTAGCGTGATCACCAAGACAAAAAGCAGAGCGAGAAGACTGTGAGGCTAAGAACAGCAACAACGCAGAACACAGAAGCCCCGCGGTGTGGTTAAGGCTTTAGCAGTTGTTTTCGTTCACGTCCACCACGCTAGTTGGCGCTTACGATGCGCACGCCGGCAACCGGCACAGAAATGCACGCACTCGAATGTAAGAAAAAATAAGGAAAAAAAGAAAATCGTTGAAAAAAAGTACGGACACTGCGGCAAAGCGGAGATACGCGGCAGTATTTGGCGGACAAGGAAACAAAAAGAGAAAGGAAAAGAAAAGAATGCTAAGTTCACAGTAAGGTTTTACGGTTGTTAATGCAGGTCAGGGAGGTACAACGGCAAACGACACACAGCCGATGAGTGCTCGGATGCCGCTCTCCCGTCAGCCCTTTTTAGGTTAAATTGCGTTTTAGTACTCTTTATTATTTTTGCAAATTGAGGAGAATTTTTCTGGCGAAAAGGAAAAATCGATGGGCTTCAGCAATCAACTGCTTCGATGAACCTACTGGGAGGCCTCCTGGGACTTCTTCTCCGGCTTGTCGCCGGCCGCGCGCACAGCGTTGAGGAGGATCTTGTAGAAGTAGTAGAAGCCTACGGCGGTGATGGTGTGGCCGGCGCCAGCCGACCAGGAGATGATGCGGCTCTTCGGGTCCTTGTCAATCACGGTGAGTGTGCCGTGAACGAGGATCATCGTCAGGGTGATGCCGACGCCGATGTTGTACGTGATGTAGAACTTCTTGTAATCCTTGTGCTTGGACAGGCTAAAGTTCTTCTCCAGCAAGAGCACAAAGAGAAAGAAGAAGGTGCCCAGGGAGAAGCAGTGGGTGTGCATGACGCGCAGCTGCGAGGTGCCGTTGCTCACGTAGCCGAGGTGGCGCGTCAGCTCGCGCCAGTACACGCCGGCGGCGAGGCCGAACATCGTGTAGCCCATGCTCGCGCGTGCGAGCTTCTCCATCGGTGGCTTCGCCATAGTCTCGGACGGCGGGGTGGTGGGGGTAGAAGGGTGACTGTCAAGAGTGCCGTAGGTGGGTGAGGGTTGCGAATCTGGACTCGTCGTCATAAATCGATAGATCAAACAGATAGCAGCAAACACAAAGCACGCAACACACAACTTTCAAGCGAAAAAAAAAAGGAGAGGTGGAGAAGGGAAGCGATGCATTAGGGAGGTGTTTTTAAAATTGCTTTGGTTTTGTGTTGAAGCAAAGAAGGTTCGGACGTTCTCAGCAAAAACGTCATGTACATGTGATCCTACAGAAAAAGAGGAGGTCACGAGGTTGGCACAGAAAGAGTATGTCGCTTGCGCCGCGCAGCTGACAAATTCAATGAAGAATGACGCTCCACAGCAAATGTGAGAGCCAATGCTTCACACATTTTTTCTTTTAAATCAATGGTGTTAACATAACTAAAGTTTGCCAAAAGCAGCCTCTAACAAAAAAGACCTCGCTGTTTTCTTCTGTTCATACATTTCTTTTGTAATAGTATATGCTTCTTGCAGGAGCGGCAACACAATCACAGAATACCCGCGGGAGAAGTGAGAATAGAAAAAAGAAGAGAGAAGCATATGCGATGCCGCATATGGGACCAGCTTTCACGGCGACATCACTGACGAGCACTCGAAGAAAAAAGAGGAGAATAAAGAGATGTTCGCGTGTGCCAACATCTAATAAAATAATAACTTTCAACAGAGACGCAGGCCAACGCCATCTGTATGGTGAGACGTAAGCTGTGAAAAGACGAGGCTCCATTTATCATCTTCGTGCATCGAGGCAGCAACAAAGAGATGTTTCCTTAAACCTAAGATGTTAAAAAGCGGAAAACACAATTCCACCCAAGGGAAAAAAAAAAGTACATGCGTGTTTGGAAGAAAAAACTCAGATTCGTTTTAGTGAAAAAAGGGAAAAAAAACAAACAAACACCAAGAAACAACAACAGCAAGAGAAAAAAATAAGTTCGAAACCACACACACACAGAGCGGAAGCAGTATAATCTCTAGCATCCTGAGAAAAAAAAAAACACTTTGTTCAAAAGCAAAAGCACATTATTATTGTTTTCCAGCCACCTTTCTTACCTTGTTCGCTCGTTGGCTGTAAAAAACGTTAGTCATCTTCCTTAAAGAGGAAAAGCAGAGCGCGTTGACTCCGCTAAGCATCAAAGCGGAAGGCGAGAGGTGTACACGCAAAAAGCCTGTCGAGAGAAAGAAAAAGAGGAAGTGGGGCTGGACAAGATTGACCGCTTCTATGGTCCTTGATGATGCTGAACAGATAAGTGCTTTTTTTTTTCAGGAACAAAAGAGAGTGTAAAGGAAGAGAAAATTCAATAAATCACTCTTCGAGAGGTGTAATTTAATAATTTATGATAATAATTTAAAAGGGCTTTGTGCAATTTTACGTGGGAAGGCGCCACAGGCAGCACGAGGGCACGGAAAGGTGTGCGGAAGAGGAAGTGCTTGTGTCTGTGTCTGCCTTGAACACCATATTTATTTTAAGAAAAATGCAAGTTAAATTTCACGTTGCCATTACTCGCTTCAATTTGCTTGCCTTACCTCTTTCTGTGCCCCCAAAAAGCACCAAACACGAAAGGAATAAAGCGATAAATCAATCGTTATAAAGCTGCTCAAAATGGAAAGGGGGGAAAAACAACACGAGCTACACGGCACAAACTTCGAGAAAAAGTGAAGCGATTGCATCATTGACTACTTCTTCACAAACAAATATTTTTCACAAAGAAAACCACAGGTGCTTTTGACTTTTTGTCCACTTGCCTCATTTCGAGATATGAGATGGACAGGGAGAAATGGAAAGCGAGGTAAATTGAGAAGAAATGACTGGCGTGACCCTGCACGAGTGACAGCAAGATGATGAACACACTCAGGGTAGTGAAAGAAAAGAGAAAAAAAAAAGACAACAACACAAGAGTCAATGTGAAAGCATTAACAGATTAAAGAAGAACAACAAGAAGAAGAGACAGGTCACTCTTGTGTTAGTCGATCGTACCAGCAAAAACAAAATTCTAAACAAAAACAGATAACGAGAATAAGTTTACCGCAAAGTGAAAGACACAACTGGACACATCACGACAATTGCCACAAGCAACTACAACAACGAAAACCGGCAAGCACAGCAACACCTTTCACAACTAGCGTGAACTTGTCTGGTATGCTTTGCATGCTTCGTTTTCGAAACCAACGGCACGCACACACATAAAGTGTGAGTGCGACTACAGTGAAGTGGAATTGGGAAAAGGCACGCGCAAGGCCGCTTCACTACTGGCACTCTTCGACGGCGATCTGCTTCGCGGTCTTGCGCGGAATCATCGCTGGGAAGTACTTCTCGGTCAGGTAGTACGCTACGGTGATGTACACACTGGACACGACCATGACACAGAAGGACGCCGCCATCAAACCAAAGCCGGCGGTCAAGACGTAGAACTGCTTGTGGTAGGCATACTTCTCGTTGCACCACTTGCCGTAGTAGATCTTCAGCTCCAGCGCCAACTGCACCACCGTCACCACGACGGAGATGTAGCTGAAGAGCAGCGCGGGCAGCCGCGAGCCAGCCAGCGACTTCCACAGCAGCAGGCCCGTCACGCCGGCGCACATGGTGAAGAAGATGGAGATGACGCTGAAGGCCTCCGCCGCGCGGAAGTACTGCTGCAGCGACGAGCAGCCGTAGTCGGCGACGAAGACGGAGGAGTGTCCGCCAGGCCTCGTCGCGTTCCAGTTGAAGTTGCCGCTGCGCTCCCGCCACAGCAGGACGTCCTTCACCGTCATGTTCACGCCGTCCTTGTAGAACCAGTGCGAGATGGGGCACGAGACGACCGAGAAGAGGAAGGCGGCGAGGGAGAGCAGGGTGAAGGCGTGGATGCTGTTGTCCACGGTGCGGGCGTCGAGCGGGATGGTGAAGTGGTTTGCCGCGATGATGCCGCCGATGCCAATGAGAACCCACGCCGTCACGGTGAGACCGAAGCCCGAGGTGGGCTCGTACAGCTGAGAGTGGTAGCTGGACTGCGGGCCGCACCCGTAGAACGTCCAGAGGTAAACATTGAAGTTGAAACTGACTTCGATGGTGAGGCTGCCCATCGCACAGGCAGCGAGGACGAGCATGATGTTGCGAATCACCACATTCGGCTTCGTCATCTCCTTCACCGCATTCACCACGCTGAAGATGAAGGTGAGGAAGGTCATGGCGGACGACACGATCGAGAACGCCTCCATCACACGCAGGCGCCGCTTCACCGGCTCGCAGAGCGAGCTGGGGTGGGTGACGACGTCCGCCGAGCCCTCGATTTTGGTGACGTGCTTGAAAAGATAGAAGAAGTACTGCTCGTTGTGCAGGCCGTCCGGCTTGTACTGCTTCTTGCTGTACCACGGGATGCCAATGGAGACGACGGTGAAGACTAGGCTGATGAAGGACATGACGGAGAAGAGAATGGGGCCCACCAGCAGGTCGCGCGGCGGCGGCGGCGGGGCAGGGATCTGGTGCGACATTAACGGCTTCTCCGTCGAGGACCCAGTCTCCTCACGCTCGCTGTCCTCGTGGTTGGACGGCGGCATCGTCTTGCCGTTCGCGTCCTTGCTGTGGTTGCTTGTCTTCGACATGATTACCTACGCGTCGCAAATTCTGAGAGGAGAGAACAGAAAAAAAAATGAGATGATGCAGGAGAGCTAACACAGGAGAAAAATGCAGTTGAATTTCGCTGCACGTTTACTGCTTGCTTATTCTAATTACCTTACTTTAACTTAGTAGATAGTGGAAGATTAACAGTTAGTCTGGAAGATATAGTTATGCTGCCCACTTTTCCGTTCACTTTGTATAGCAGGTGCACCGACGTCTCACGCACAAACGCAAACCAATCCTCTTAGGCGTCTTTGTTGTCACCAAAAGCTGAGAAAAAAGCAGCGGGAAGAAGCCTGTCTCACTTGTCGACGAGGCAACGAGGAAACAGCACAAAGAGATAAAAAAAAAGGAGGTAGAGAAAGCAATTGCGAGCAATCCGACTTTGCAGTGATGGGAGGGGGGTTGAGAGGGGGAAGATGTTAGCAAGAAAATGAAGCCACCAGTTGGTAGGCAGAACGTCAAGTGAGAAAAAGGAAGAAGAAAAAGAAATGTGCAAAGTAGAAAGATCTCAAGCCATTTTTTGGTGCAGTAGTTGCCAGAACACCGAGAGAAAGTCTTCCCTAACAATGCGGAAGGTATTGAAATTCGCCTCCATAGGGGCTTTTTATTTTGAGACAGGTGTCTTAACAGAAAACCGGTCTTATATGATCATCAAAACGTTTGTTTTTATTTATATATTATTAAACGCGTTTCTTTATCCGGGTAAGAGAAAACTTTACAATATTCCACATTACAGGAAACAATGGGGCGTCGCAACAGTACAAACCGCAGGAGCAAGCTGTCCGTCCTTTTCCCGGATGGCAGTTGTGTCGGTGACTCTGTGTGCCCGCGCATTATCAAACCACTAAATTTTTATAGCCTTTTATGGGTGACGCGCAAGATGACGTGCGGCATCTTGTCCGCCGTGTCCACGCGTTGTAGAAGATCCACTTGCAATCCGTGCGACGCAGCAGATCGCGTGAACTCCAGGTAGCCGCCGTTTGTGCCGAAGTAGTAATCCTTTGACGCAATGACAGCCTCACCCGTGTGCGGGCGGAGCCAGCGCTGAAGCACGCACGCCAGCTTGTCACACGCCTCCTTGTCGAAGGTGACGTCTGCACCAAGGGCAACATCGCAAAACGCATCTGGCGCTGCGGTAAGTGCATCTCCGCTGACCGGCGTGCCTTCCCACTTCAGGTCCACCCAGTCACCGTGCACAAACTTCACCTGCCTCTCCGCCACACCTGACGACGACGACGACAACGCCGCGCGGTTTGCCGCGAGGGTGGCGCCAAGGTTAGGCTTGGTGCACACCGTCAGGACTTCCTCATTGTAATCCTGGAACACCACGCGGCGGGCGCCGAGGCAGAGGGCGGCGAGGCCCGGCAGCGCCTGCCCGCACCCCAGCTCCACCACCACGCTTGCCGCACGCAGCAGCGGGGAGTAGTGGGCGGCGTGCTGGACGAGGTACTCCGCCAAGAGGGTGGCACACGACCACACCTTGAGCCCGCCATAGTAGCGACCTGGAATGACGTCGCGGTGCTCTGTTGTTGTCGTTGTTGTCGTTAAAGGCGCCATCGAGTCGGCCGTGCTGCTTTCATGACTTTTCTTTTCCGCGCCCTCTGTGCCCGTCACCGAGGTCAGAGTGCTCACTTCGGGGGAGGTTTGGTAGCACAGGGTGAAGGAAAGAATCTCGTTTGCAACTGCAGTTGACGGGTGTCCTGCTGGGGTAACAAAAGCGCATCTCGGTACTTCTAACTTTAGCTGACGCGGCTTCGTCGACGTACGGAGGGCCGTGTCAGCACCGCTGCAGTACGCGCCACTCCACTGCGAAAGCGTCGCCTCGTCCAGCTTCACCCACGGAAAGCGTGTGGTGGAGGTGGAGGGGGCTGGCCACGCAGACGAGGAGGCAGCACCGCTGGCTTGCGTTGCACCGCCTTCTCCTTCCGCGGTTGCGCTTGCTGGGGCGTCAAAGGAGAAAAAGAAACCACCGGATGTGTCCATACCTGTGTGAGAGAAACACTGCGCGATACTCTGTTCTGGTGTGTGACTTCTGTAAAATATTCATTGTTAAGACAGAGGGGGTAAAAAAAAGGGGGAAATAAAAGATGGAAAGAGTGGGGCCGAGGTGTCTGAGCTTGCTAGTGGCGTAGAGGCACGACTACAGAAAGAATGTAAACACAGTTGAGTGAGCACTTTTTTTGCCTGCCCTGGTTGGAAGTGACCTTGTTAGATTGCTTTTAGCACTCTCTTTTACTATAGTCTCGTATTCTGATCGCAAAAGAAGCGCTTTGCCCGCATCTACTACAGATGCGGCAAATGTCTTAGCGACTTTCACAAATATTTTTTTTTTTTTAGTGCTCTGTAAGAACAAACAAACTACGCAAACAACGCCGCAACTTGTATTTCAAGGCTTATGCGACGCAAGAGCAAAACCTTGCGACAGCATCCGAGGTGAAAAGTTGAAGTGTTTTTGCCTATCGTCGCCACACCTCCACCGCTGTGCTTTACTTACGTGTAGACTCGCCCCAGGTGGTAGAAGAAGCGGTGCTTCGTCTGCTGCTTTTCGGCGTAGTCGTACGAAGTGTAGCCGCGGCTGTTTAGCATGTCCTCGATGCTGCGCGAGTAGATGTGGTTCACAGAGCCCTCGTAGTACGTGTTTATGCCGCGCGGGAGGAAGATGTTCATGAAGCGCTGGTAGGTGTTCTGGAAGCGAATGAAAGGACTCACGTGCTTGCGACGCTGGTAAAAGAGACACTTGTCCGTTAACTCGCGCAGCGCATCGCCGTTGGTCCCCCGTTCATCGCTGTACTGCTTCACCGCGTCGTAGAAGTGGCGGGAGTAGGCGTCGACCTGGTTCAGCAGGTTCGCCCCGTCTTCCAGGCCCAGCGCGAGGCTCTGCATCCAGAACGGATTGCACGTGTGTGCCGCATCGCCCACAAGAACAGTGGAGGGCAGCCCGACGGTGTTGTGCAGCTGCTCGCAGTAGACCGTCGGGTAAGGCCGCGGGGCAGCCGTGAAGGACACGAGTTCACTTTGTGCTGCCTCTGCAGGAGTGGAGGCAGAAGCCGAAGAAGAAGAAGAGCCGTGCAGGTCGGGCAAGTAGCGCTCGAGCACCTCAGCATCCGCCAGCCCACTCAGCTCACCCATCGGGGCGTACACCATCACGGAGAAGAGGTTGCTGCCCTCCACGCGAGGAAAGGCTAGAGTTACCGGGACTTGATGGGCGGACTGGACGTGGTAGGACTGCGCCGTCGTGATGGCCTTGGTGCGGCGGCGGTGCAGCCAGCGGTGGATGTGCTCGTGGCTCAGCTCGCTACTGCGAAGAAGGCACCACCGCACGCCCATGTCCACATCCGCCAAGAAGCCCTCCACGTCCACCAAGTCCCGCAGGTGCGACGAGACGCCTTCAGCGGACACGAGAAGGTCGTAGTCCACCGCCTCCTCCGCAAACTTCTTATCCCACTGACGAGCGCTTAGGGTGAGGCTGGTGTGCTTTTTGGCGCGGTGCTGCCGCGCCTGCGCGACGATCTGCGCGGTGCGCTCCTCCTCCGTCTTCGCCGCTGCTTCCGCCGCCACGTTGATGGCGCTGCTGCTGCTTGCCGCGTGCTGCTGTGCGCTGCTGCCCTCCCAGCTGCGCACTACCAGCTGCTGCCGCAACGGGTACACCGCCTCCACGACGTGTTGATGGAAGATCTGCAGGTTGGCAGCTGGGAGGCTGTGCTGGACGTGGTCCTCCAGGAGGCGCCGAAGTTGAAAAAGGTCGAGTGAGAGCATATTCACAGCGAAAGGGTGATGCTCGGTGAGGCCGGCGGTGAACCAGCTGTTGTAGGCACCGGGGTGGTCCAGCACGCCCCGCACCTTGACACCGAGGTGGCGCAGAGCGTGGAGGCGGACACCGGCGGCCTCCAGTGCGTCCAAGGCACGCCGCGTCAGCAGGGCGTACTCCAGCTCCACAAAGGGCGGGTACAGAGAGGGAGACGGCGCAGTGACGCTGCTGCTTGCCTTCGCTGCGTCGCCATTCGTGTGCGTTTTCGTTGCGGTCTGCTGCTGCTGCGGCACCGACGGCGTTGGCCCGAAGTGTGGTCGCGTCAGAGGACCACGGTAAGGGGGGAGTGCGGGGGCGGTAGAGGAGGGTGTGAAGGGCTGACGGAGGGTTGCGCCTGGCGGAGGCAGCGGGGGCTCCTCCCTCTGCGACTTCTCCGCGGCGTCCTCGCCGCTTCCGGCCTCCGAGTTCATTAGCGGGTGGTCGGGAATGTCTCGCAGAGGCGGGCTGCGTTCAATAACGGTGGTGTGCCACCCGCGCAACGCAAATTGCGCCGCCATGGTCAACCCGACCACGCCCGCACCGGAGATGAGGACGTTGCCCTTGTGCGGGGAGGGCTTGTTGGCCACGACGGGCTGCCAGTTCTCTCCTTGGACCGGGTAGGCGCGGTTGCTGATGGTCTGGACGTAAAGGTCGCTGGGGACGGCGTTGGCCTCCAGCGGGCGGCCGGAGCCGTCGGTGTAGCGGTTGGTGGAACCGAGCAGACGATAGGCACGACGGAGCATTGAGACGCTTGGAAAGGACGCGACAACAGAGCAGCCAGAGATAAAGAATGACTAAACACGCTCCGAATAGCACAACAGAATTCGAAAAATGGGCGTTTCTTTTTTTTAACGTTGCTCTAAACACCACGGAGAAGACGGGAAGAAACAACAGCTTGGTGCTTACACCTGCCGGGAATTTTGCACTATTTTTGACAAAGAGAAGAAGGAGAAGAGGAAGAAGGCGAATTGGAACAAGGGAGAGAATAGAAATTAAGCTTCGAGGAGACACTGATGATTCCGTTTGTCAAATCCAGAGCAAGCTTGAAACAGCGCCATCTTTTGAGAAAACAGCCGTTTTGTTCAAAAAGAAAAAAAATGGCTTTACTTAGCGTTCTTCAATTCGCAAGTCAGAAAAGCAGGTATTCTAATCCTCATCATTTCAAATTTAGATAATGATTGTGAATAACTTAACAAGAACAAAAATTAAATTGTGACGACAAGCCCTGGTTCACACCGGAAAAAGAAACCCCACGCGCTGCCATTTTTTTTTTTACAAATCCGCTTATTAATCACAACGCATATTGGGTGCTCATCGTTGATCCTCAAACTACACCTTTTGCACTCAACTAGCGACAACTATGTTTTAGCGTAGCACGTCGTGACCAAGAGCTCTTCCACTTCCGAAGCACGATCAAGCGCTTTGAAAACGCTAGTTACGAACAAAGCGGCGCTCTCGCATACGATGCCCATGCGACACAGCGTTGTCCACGACTTCCACACTGCCCTGTGCGCCTCAGGAGAGAGTTGGTACATGTCTTCTGTCAAGCTCTGAGCCTCCCTCACCGCTGCAACCAGAGATCTCGTCGACTCCTCATCGCCGTGTGCGCGGAGCAGAGGCTTCACACACGCCTCCCAATCCTCTCGTCGCCGCTGCGCAGGACCTGGCGTTGTCACCCAAGCGTACAGGAGCATCAAATGCACCGCGAAGCCTTCCTCGCGCGCCACCTTCGCCGCTCGCAGGGCAGAGAGAAAAGCGTGCGCGCCCTCGATGCGTGAATAGTGCTGAGTCCAGAAAAGCCAGAAAAGTGCACGCGTTGCGGCGACGTCGCTGACGCTGCACCGCAGGGCCTCGATGAGGGTGTGCTGCGCAATTAGCGGGGAAGGTCCTGATGCAGAGGAGGAAGTGGCGCGTCCGTCGTAGCTGATAAGAAGAAAATCGACGGTGCGGCACGCGAGCGCGGCGGGCCCGTGTACGATGCGACCTGCAAGGTACTGACTCCACCGCTGCCGCACGTACTGGGGGCCTTGGTTCTTCGCTTTTGTAGAAAGAACGTCATCTGCAGCCGCAGTTGTAGTAGGAGAGTTTTGCAGCGCTGGAGCTGTGTACGTAAATGCAGCCAGGCGCGCACTGAAGTCTTTCGAAAGCTCCCCACCACTTCTCTCACGTTTGGTAAAGCTTGACAGCCCCGACGTGGTCCGCACCCGCTGCAGAAGAAGCTGCGCCATGTACTGTTGCACCGGGGTGGCTCCGCTCTTGGTTAAAGTACGCAGAGAGTGCTGCAGCACCGCCAACCCCTCAGACCAGTCTCGGCAGCTCTCGAGCATGAGAACTTCGGAGACGGCGGTGGGAATGAAGTGCACGGTGTGCGGGACGATGGCGACGCTGGGGCTATTGAAGACAACCATCCACTCCGACAGCGGAAGGAGGGAGGAGGGCGACGGTGCAGGGTCGTTTGCGCATTGTGTGTCCTGTTCCTGCTGCTTTTGTTGTTTTTGTTGGTGCGTAAGGCGTTGCTGTCGGTGCTGGTGAGCTGCCCGCTGCAGCCGATGCCACGCACGCTGAACCGCCCGGCCGCGCTCGAGTTGTTTCGCATCGCCAGTCGCAGCCAGTCGCTTCAGTGTTGTTGCTGCGCTGAGTCTTGTGGACTCCAACTGCGTAAAGGTCTTCATATCCGCCGGGGTGGCCTCCGTCACGCAGCGCACCGCTGCGTGAAGTGTCTCTGCAGTGAGCGGGGGTGTTGGACCAGGAGTACGTGTTGCGTCGCGGAACGGCGTAGTGGTCCGTGGATAACTAGTGGGGTGCAGCCGAGGATAGACGTGAGGTGGGCCAGCAAGGTAGCTCGCCACGATATCGCGGACGTGTTGCGCACATGAGTCTAAGTTTGTCATGCGATTGCGGCTGTTGACAATGTCTAACGCTCCACTGGACGTGACCTTGTGCGAGAGATCGGTAGGGGCTTGATGTGCATGAGGAAGCTGGAAAACCACGGCGAAAGGTTGCGCGCAGACAAGGTGGCCCACGTACAATCGATGCCGCTCTTCACGAGAGGCTTTTGATGAGGACGATCTTGTTGCTTGATGTCGCTCAGCTTCCCTGGTTGCCGTTTGTGAGATGGCAAGCTGAAAGTGCTTCTGCCAAAGTTGCAGGAGTGAGAGGTAGGCTGCAGAGGAAAGCTGTGATGCGTCTTTGCCTCTTCGTAGTTGCGGAAGGATCGAGACCAGACTGCGGACTCCGTCGTTCACGCCACGTCCTGCGGCAGGGGAGCTTGAAATGGTCGCCACCGCACTTTCCATTACCGCTGCAGCAACAGGGACGACTTCCAACCACTCCACAACCACTTTTGCCACCTTGCCTTCTGCGAAAGCGATGCTCGCCGTGTGGTTGGCGGCTGCCGCACTGGTCCACGCCTTCACGTCTCGCTGCTGCTGGCGCCGGATCAGCGTCGTCAACAGTTGATGCGCCACGGACAGCACACCGCTTACCTCACCGAGCAGCACGCCCGCCTGCGTCCACGTCTTCAGCATCGTGCGCAGCAGTGGTGCCGCAGTGTCTGGCAGACCACCACCACCACCACAAGACGCGCTGAGCAAGTTGACAAGCTCATCACAGGACTGCTGGAAAAGGGCCACCGCGGCTTCGATGCAGTCAGCGCCGCTCCTAGGAGACGCAGGATCGACGCCTGCAGCCATTAGAGACGCCGCAGCGGCTACGTGGTGGAGGATGGCTCCAAAAGCGGCAAAGGCTTCGAGGTGCGCGACGGCAATGTGCGGAGACGTTGATACAGAAGCCGCAGAGGTGGGGAGTGCAGTCACTGAAAGCAAGGGCTGCAGATCACGCTTCACAAACTGTACGTAAGCGGTGGGAGACATCATGGCGTCCGTGGTCAAGGAACACAAAAGGTGCAAAGCTTCGCGACGCAGCAGTCCGACTGCCTGGGGCGGGGCGGCGCGTTGTGGCGATGCCATGGAAGCGTGCACGCAGAAGTAAAGCAGCAATACCTGTACACATGCACTCGCCTCATCTGCTGCCGCTGGTACTGCCGCTGATCTGTTGAGGTGAGCGTTCTCTGGTGTGGACGGAAGCGCTGACCGCGCTGCCTCACTTCCTCGAATAAGGGACTCAATGATCGGCCGCAGGGGCAAGAAGTGACGCGCTGCGGAGGCTTCAAAGCTGCTTGCTGTGCTCTCCGAGTCTCGAAGGCTAGAGGGGGACACCTGCCAAGCTTGGAGAAGCTCCCGAACAGCGGCTGCAATCTTTGCGTGTGCTGTCCCCCACGACTTTGGCGCAACCTCGCTGGATTTCGGCAGCATCACCGGCAACAACGACGCTCCCAGCTGGTGTACGATGGCCTCTACGTGCGGCGCCTGACCATCAACTTTGTGCCCTAACCCAGCGATCAGCTTTGATACATCCTCGACTTTTCCTGACGCGCTTCGCATGCTGCCTTCCAAATGTGCTGCTCGATCTCGCATCGTTTTCCTCGCGGCGGCTTGAGACTCTGGTGGCAAAACGGCAACGAAGGCTTCCGCCTCTGCAGCGCACGGCGCGACAGGACCACGCAGCGTTGACGTGGCTGTGTAGCGCTGAAGGAGCTGCTGCACCGAGTGTCGTGTCATGCAATACCCTACCACCGCCTGCACTGCTGCTCTCTCCTCCGCCCCTCCATGCACCAAGGATGTGTATTCTTCTGTAGGGTTGCTTGCTAGCGATAACGCCAACAGAGCGCGCAGTACCCCTTTGCTGCTGTCCTGAAGAGTTTGCCATGCCGCAGCAGCGTTGCAAAAGACAGCAGCAAACACCTTGGCTTGCCCATCTAGCAGTCCCAAGGACGTCTCATGGCGACGCGCAACAGCGTCCACCTCCCTCGCTTCCTCAGCGTCGTCGTGCGGTGTCGCGTCAAGTCCAGAAAAGGGAGGGGGAAGAAGGGTGCCTTGGGTCAGCACGAGCCACTGCAAGGCAGCGCGACGCAACGGCAAAGGGTAGTGTACCGAAGACTGCGTGTTGTACGGCTGCAGCGACGCCACCGCTCCACAGAACTTTGACCCGCCCCACAGCAGTTGCAGCAGCCACGCGCGCAGCACCGCCTCCTGACGCGTGGGCAGTGCGCGCTGCTGCCACTGCGTGAAGAGGCCATCGGAAAGGACGTGGGGAAAAGCGCTCAGCAAGGTGAGAAGCTCTGGAGGGGGTCCCGTGCTGCGGACGCCAGCGCCTGCGGGGATCGTTGTGGGGGCGTTGGCAAAAGCAGCAGCAGCAGCGGAGGCGCACGCGAGCAGGGCGGCAAGGCAGACCTGTGAATTCACCGGTGATGCCCTGCGCAGCACAGGTGAGCTCAAATAGAACGTCAAAAACATCTCCACCGACGATCCTGCTGGATGCGGCGCGCCGTGCACATGACGCCTCTCGTGCAACACCGCCTCCGCAGCTTCGCCGCTGTGCAGCCGTGTCATTTGCTGGAAAACATCCACGATTGCCGCTGGCTCGCGCAGCGTCTCGTAGGCCGCGGCCTCGATGGCTTGCAGGAGGAGCGGGTAGGCAGTCGGCAGCCCAGGCCACGCCAGACACCGCCGCAGCAGCGCGGGCGGCAGAGGAAGCGACGCACTGACGTTGGCTGTAGCGCCTCCGCTTGTAGCAGGAGAAGGTGGTGCTGTGGCGTGAGGAGGGCTGCGGCGGTCTCCATGGAAGTATAGAACGTCCGTGGTGCCTTCGCAGAGGGAGAGGTACAGGACCTGTTGGGCTGCCTGCTGCAGGACGCGTAGCACGGCAGGGGTGAAGTGGAGGAGGGGCTTGTTGAGAAGGTCGAGGGCTGCACTGCCATCGGGCAGGCGGGGCAGGGCTTTCGGTGCGGCAGGCGGCGGACGTGACGACGATGCATGACGGTGCACTTCTTCCATCGAGGCTGTCGACGCGCGTGTGAGCACTGCCATGGTCAGTTCGTCGACTTGGGCGATGAAGGCGTGCAGAAAAGACGAGCCCGCGGTGTGCTGAGGACTGGAGAGCGCAGCGGATGTACGTATTGGGGTACGCATCGTGTAGAGCGCCTCTAACGTCGTCAGGTCACGGCAGAGCTGCGCTGCCGCATTGGACGAAGTCACGGCGGGGGTGGTTGACAAGGCGTGCCCCGTAAAGAGCAGCCATAGCCGAAAATGCTTCAACAAATGTACACTGTCGTTGCTGTTGGACCAGCACAGCTGCGAGGTGAGAAGCTGGTAGCCGCGCGAGCGGATTGAGCTCGTCCTGCGTACAAAAGCGGCATCTGGATCGCACCCTGTAAAAAAAGTGGGGTTTTCCGGAGGACGAAAGCGAGTCAGCCACGCAAAGGACGCAAAGCCCAGCTCCCACACCGCCTGCGTCACCTTGTCGAAAGAGGCTTGCAGAAAAGCATTCACGCTTAACGTCGCCTGATGTTTCCCAACGCTACTCGACGCAGTCGCGTCACTTTCCGCTGCCGCGCGGAGGGAGGGAATGAGCAGATCGGGCAAGAGCTCGAGAGTGCACCATTGCGCAAACGCCTCTGCCGCTTCTTCTACCGTGCGCTGGTGCGGCGAGACGACGGGCACACGACGATGGGCTGCAGCGCCGCCTTCGCTTTTCTCGTCTTCCGCTGAAGGCTCATGTGCCTGCGTGCGAGCGCGGTGCGTGTTCAGTGCCAGCTCCACGACCAAGAAGTGCAAGGTGCGCTGCAGCTTCACCACAACTGCGGCCAAACCATCAATCAGCACCGCCGTGCGACGCAGCGAGGCAGCGGATGCCAGTGACTTGAGCGCGTGTACTTGCTGAGCTTCCGCAATGGATAGCTGGCGCAGCACGTGATGCAGCATGGGCCAATCGCGCAGAACGTCACTCCGCGCGCCGTTGGAGAGGCACTGGAGGAGCGTCATGTAGGTCGACCGTGCCGCGTCGCGGAGGCGCTCGTGTTGCTCGCGGCACAAAAAGGGGGCGCTTCGAGAGGGAAGTGCAGCGCAGAGAGTGTCGTCGATCCACGGCGCGAGAGTGGTGTACAGCTGGCGAGCGAAGTTTCTGTCGTGTCTCCGGCACGCCCATGTGAGTGCGTTGAGCAGCAGCAGCAAGGCTTCCACCTGCACGTCTGTGAGCGGCGTGGAGGTCCATCGCTTTGACGTCACCTCGGTGCGGAATGGCGACGGTGACCCTTTCATTGAGCGCGAAACTGACTGCGTAGCTTCCTCCAGACACAATCTGCAGAGTGCTTCCGCAGAGTTTGTCACAACACCATTCTGCGTGCTTCCAGCTGAAGGGGGTGCTCTTTCGCTTGTCTGTGCTACGGCAACAGGAGACGCGTCTTCGAGGCAACGTAGTAACCACCGCAGCGCGACGTGCTCGACGAATGGGGCTTCGGCCTTGTCGCACAGGCGCAGAAAGGTGTGCAGCATCTGCAGCGTCTCCACCGTCGCTCCTGTTTTCATCCTCTCATTCTGTTTTACGCCGTTATGGCACGCATCGGGGACAACTGCCGTGAGTGGGGAGGCAATGTACTGGTCAAGGAGCTCCGCGCAGGCGCCCCACAGCGTCCAGCGACTCACCGTGGAGGTGCCCACCTGCTGTATCACGGCATTCACGGCTGAAACCACCACGGCATTTTCTGTCTCGGCGCTACTGCTGCTGCTGCCGTTGCGTTGACGCTGAAAGTCGTGTAACGCGTGCTGGAAAGCGGCCATGGCAGCTGTGGGCGGGCGGCCCATTGTTGGGCGTTGCAGCTCCGCTATCACATGTGCCGCGGCGGCGAGGAAGGCGTGCGTGGGCGTGGCGGGCTTCATGGCGAGCTGCGCGTAGAGCTGCGCAAAGTGGGCGACTGCGGCCCCGCTGGACTCGGCAAAGAGGCACCGCGCAGCTGCGGCCTTCTTCTCGTCCTGCATTCTGTTCATCAAAGGTGTCTGGGCCGTGGCGGCTGGGTGGTGTGCGGCTGTCCAGTCCGCCACCGCTTGCTGGGCCCTCTGCAGCTGTGGGGCCAACATCTCACGCGGCAGCCAGCCGAGGTGGGTGGTGAAGGGAATGAGGCGAAGCAGAGCCAGGGGCTGTGCGCAGGCGAGAGCGTCGAAGGAAATGAGCACCGCAGCGCTCGTGACGACAGAGAGGGCGGTGCGTTGCGGCAGCGTGACATCGCTGAGAGGGCGGCGCGGCAGAGCATTCGTTACCTCTTGATTTGCTGAGGAATACGTAGGCGTAGTCGCGAGCTGAACGGAGCCGAGACCTGCCTTCTCGAGCACGGCGTCGTAGATCTGCTGGACCGCAAGCACGACAGACTGAGCTGCTGCGTCGGTCAGACGGCGTGCCGGTGGAGTTGTTGAATGCGGGCTCGCTGCGGCTTCTTTCATTATTTGAGTGCAGACGACATCCATGGCAAGTGCGATGGCCAGCGTGTCGGGTTGTCGGATGCGCATGAATTGGGTCTGGGCCTGCTGCACGAGCGAGCGTGCAGGTGACGGGGGCGGTGATGAAGAAGGCGCGCTCGCGGTGGCTGCCTCACAACTCTGCGCGAGAAGCTGCACCAGCGGGGCGTGCACTTCTGAGAGGACACACGACGAAGAAAGCTGCAGTCGTGCTGGGTGCTTCTCTCCTAAGAAAATAGCCACTTGTCGTTGCCGGTTGAGATAGTGGCGATAGGGTGAGGTTTCCTCCTTCACTGCTTTCAGGGCCTGGCGGCGGTAGGCAGCGTAGACGCACTGCGACAGCGCCACGTAACGGCGCACGCTCGTTTTCTCCGCTGCGGACTGCGGTGGGGCAGCTCGTGTGCCTTCCGACTCCTGCCGAGCCGAATGCAAGAGGATGCGCGACTGCAGCAGGCGCAACGCGGCATCGTACGCGTCTGCGGGAGCGCCTTGCGGAGGCTGCGACTGCGACGATAGCCGATCCGTTGAATCGACCGGGCTGCCGTCGTCCAGATCACCGAGGCCGCATAGTTCGAGCAGGAGGTCAAGGTCGCCGGTGGCGAGGCCCGCTTGGGCAACGAAGCCGATTGCCTGCGGGGTCCACGCCGACTGCCACACGAGGGCCAACTCTCCAGCAGCGGTTTGAGTGCCGCTTGCCTCCCTTTCATGGTGGGGCGAGGTGCGGTAGAGGCGGACCATGTCAGGGTAACGCCGAACACGACGAAGGGTGTGCAGGGTGTTCTGTAAAATGTACTGCGAGAGCTGCAGCTCGCCTTGCAGCGCAGCGTCACTGTCAACCTCTCTGCTGTCTCTCTTCGCCATCTTTGCAAGCGGTTTCACACTCACTGCTTCGCCGCTGATTCGATGCCTCGTTGATTCTGCAGAAGAAGAGGGCATGGAAAGTGAATCGGTGTGTGCGGTGCCCCACGCAGTGCCGGCTGCCGAGGCAATCTGCGCGTAGGACAGCTGCCGCCGCAGCTCCACCACATCGCGTAGCAGCTGCTGGGCCGTCTGCCAGTCCCCCACCTCCCGCGCAGCATCGCTGAGCCTCTGCAGGCACCTGTGCACCGCGGCCCGCTCCTGCGGCGGCCATCGCTCCGCGTCACCCGCGGCGAGTGCGCGGAGGCACGACCGCACCAACGCCCCGCAGTCTTCGTTCAGCACCTGCAGGACTTCCTTTGGCTGCCCGGCATTCTGCAACAGAGCAACCATGGCCTCTACGGTTTGCATGGACGACACGCGGTGGAGGCTGCTGCGGAAGAAAGCGAGCGCGACTGCCCAGTGCGGCGGCGGCTGTGTGGGCAGCGACAGAGACGTTGGTGAGGGCGTGTCGCTGGTGGGGCGGCGTGGCTGCGCGGCTGCACGCAGCCCAGGGCCCTGCTGATCCGTTCGCAGTCGATGCAGCGGGCTGGTCGATGCTGGCTGACTTGCTTGGTTCTTTTCAGGTGTCAACGTGTTCGTGGCGTTCTCTGCCACCGCATACACCTGCAGCACTTGACGCACTGACGTGTCGGTCAGCGCGGCCACCCCGCTGCGCGTCCGCATCTCGCAGTACTCGAGTGCGCGGCTCCACGCCCCACGCGTGAGGGCCGCCGCCAGCAGCAGCTCGTACGTCTGCGCGTTGGGCCGCAGTGCCGCCTCCATCTCCTGCAACTCTGCGATTTGACTGGCCAGGATGCGAAGTTGGGATGGTGCAGCTGCCAGGCTGATGGTGGTGGWGGTGGTGGCAGCCGACAACGCAGTAGACCGTCCAGACCCTTTTGYGGCTGCTGCACCTCCCGCTGCGTTTCCAGCTTCATCTCTCCCTCCTCTCCTTGCCTCTTCCTCTTCTTTCCGTCGCCAACTCCGCTCTTCCTTTCTCTTCTCTGCCACCAAATGCTGCACCGACGCAAGCAGATGCGCCTGGAAATCTTCCACGGCGTCCATGCGCGACCACAGCCCGTGTTGCTGGGCGATGTAGAGAAGCAGGTTGAAGTGCTGGGCGGTGGGAGAAACGTGGTGC
>MDUD01009859.1:3408-20770 GCA_002216565.1 Crithidia mellificae
AAAGAAACGTGGAAACTTTCAATTAAGGGATTTCGGTAAGATTGCCTCAGTGGAGTTATTACCCAACGCCGTTCTGTCATTTTAGAGTGTAGAAATGTCTTTTATGTGGTACGTCACGTGTAGCTAAAGTTAAGCACGATGAGCCATGCTTTACGTTTAAAGAAAGTGAAGGTTAATTGGGGAAGGTTGGAGCGATAATACGGTGTAGTTGAGTCTGTTCATGCGCATGCGTGAGGAAGTGTGGTAGTTATAATGTTGTTAGAAAAAAAGGACGTTAACGCTAATTGCATCATTAGTTTGCTTTTACTAATCGAAGTCACTTGTGACCGCGCTGTTTAAGAGAGAAGATGCTCGTTGACGATTTCCAATAATTTATTCATTTTTTTTTAAATATTTAAAGTTTCAAAGTGTTCAGCGGCAAGTTAATGAGGAGAGGTCTTATTGTTGCTCTCCCTATGTTTTTCGGACGGCGCTTTTCTGCACGGTGATCTGCGCGATCTTTCTACATTTTGTTCTTCCATATACGGACGCGGCAGCTCAATGAGAGTGATTTTCTGGTCCGATGGCCGTGTTTCATTTAGCAAAAAGTTTGATCTTCAACGCTAAATGTTTTGATTTGATTTGAAACATTGGAACTATTTTATTAGCGATCGTTTTCGCAAGTGGGCCAGCTGGCGACGGGTTTTATAATCAAAGCGCTCTTAATTTTCGATGAAAGGAATGGGAGGTGAATGGCGTTCCCTCAAATTGTAGTCACGTAAAGCCGAATTAAATCTGTGAGGCCACTTTAAAGCATCTTTGAAGTATGAAGCGATGTTGAGCATGGTGTAAATGCTTAGACGACTGGGTAGCGGAGTTTGCTGATTAGCTTTTGCTAAAAAAAAAAAACGCTGCTCTTTCATAATATTGTCTTGGTCTGAATTGTAAGTTGATTGCACTTCCTTTTCTTTTAACCATCCTTCTCTAATTTTGCTGCGGTGATTTGACACTTTGATTTTCTTGATCAAACAGAACAGGTGCACAGCCAAAATGTCTCACGAACAACAAATCGAGGAGGCCAACAACGCCGTCCTCGCAATCCGAAAAACAATCGATAAAGAATACTATCCTCTCTACCATATCGCGCCGTATGCCGGATCCATGAACGCCCCTAGCGGAATGATTTATTTTAAAGGCCTTTACCACGTCTTCTACCAACACCACCCTTTCTCCGCTGATTGGGGACTGATGCACTGGGGACACTCGACAAGCGAGGACATGGTGCATTGGAGGCACCATCCTATTGCCCTAGCGCCAGGCGATGACTGGGACCGCGACGGGTGCTTTTCCGGCTCCTCCGTAGTGTACGACGACAAGCTGTACGTGTTCTACTCCGGGCACCATTGGCTGACGGACGTTGTAGATGACACGCAGATATACCAGGTGCAATGTCTTGCTGTCAGCGAGAACGGATTTAATTTTGAGAAGCGAGGCATTGTAGTCAAGCCACCTGCTGGCTTCTCACACTTTCGAGATCCATACGTCTGGTTTCAGGACGGTCGGTGGTGGATGGTGTGCGGCGCTCGGGACTCGAAAGACCAAGGGCAGCTGCTTCTCTACAGTACGGACGACCTAGAGGACTGGGACGACAGCACGTACATGATTTTAGCAAAGTCTGAGGATCGCAATGTCTACATGTGGGAGTGCCCTGGATTCTTCCCTCTACAGCGTCACCAACTGCTCATGTTCTCACCTCAAGGTGTCCAACCAGAGGAGTACGCGTTCCGCAACCGCTACCAGACAGGGCTTCTAATTGGAGCGTGGAAGCCCAACGAGATCTTCAACGTCACCTCTAAGTTCAAAGAGCTGGATCTGGGGCACGACTTCTACGGAGCACAGGTGTTTCTCGCGCGAGATGGACGGCGCATCTTCATTGCGTGGCTGGACATGTGGGACACAAACATGCCAACAAAGCGGCATCACTGGGCGGGAATGCAGAGTCTGCCACGTGTACTATTGGTCGACGAAGCCACGGGGAAAATTCGCACACCGCCAGTGAAGGAGCTGGAGAGTATCCGAAGCAACTATCAATACCTCCCTCCACAAGTGGTGCGCGACAACTCACAGTTGCGTCTTCTCTCCGATTGCACTGCGTACGAAGTACGCATTCTCTTCGACATTGAAAAGAGCACAGGTGAGAAGTACGGTTTGTGGCTCGGAAGAGGGTTGGAGATTTACGTAGATCAACAATCCAAGCGACTTGTTGTCAACCGTCACTACCCGGACTATGTCATCAGCGGATATCGAAGCTACGCATTGCCGGCACAAGCATCCCTTCTGCTCCATATGTTTTTCGATCGGTCGAGCGTGGAGGTCTTCGTGAACGACGGCGAGGCGGTGCTAAGCACGCGGATCTACCCTGCCCGCAAAGATCGGGTGCTCTCCATTTTTGCTATTAACGGCATTGCACATGTCAGCCGCGGCGACGTTTGGGCCTTAAACCAGGCGATCATGCAATAGCTGTCACTTACCGTCGGTCGCTTCTATTGCCTTTTTTTTTCACCTCTTCCTCTCGCGCAGTTTGCAGTGACCTGAGCTCGCTGTGGCGCACTACAATGTCATTAAACGTTTGAAGCAGTAACTGCTAAACCAAAACGCAAAACAGAAAAAAAAGGTTTTTTTTCTCCTCTTTTTCACACTGACAAGTGCGATATGCATTCTTTGTACTAAAATCTTATGTCTTTATTACTGTTATTATTATTGTATTGTTTGTTTCTTGCCCTACCGCTTTGAGAATTTGACAGCTCACAGGTACACATTGATCAACTGACGCTTTGAACGCGATATTCACTTCCTCTGCAGACGAAGGCCAGGTTTTCCGTTTGCTCTCTTGATTCGCAAAAACTCTCTAAGGCTGGTACTTTTTCAGCTTTTCGTCTCAAAGTTAACAAATATTGAGGTAATAAAGAAAATGCGGCTTGTCCTATAGACAAACTCTGCTGTTCATTTTTGTTTTCCCACGCAATGTCGTTTCAAAGTCGCCTTCAACACTGTTTTCTTTTTCGCTATAGTTATTATCAAAAAAGTGCACAGCACACATTACAACGCATCGTGGCGTGCCAGAAGATGGATGAGGGTAGAAGTTGCTGCGTTTGGTTGCAAAGGACATGCCGATTCCAACTTCGAGTTCTGAAAAAAGAAATTGACGTTACACAACGAGGCGATGTGTTTGCCCAAAATCAATTCAAATGAAGACGCAGTCAAGAGATAGCGAAAAATAAAAAGAGGAGGCGTAGAAACCTCTTTGTTAATGTTCTACGGAGTAATACGCTTTCCTCTTAAGAAAAAAAAACCTAAGTGGGAAAGTCGCAATTAGTCTTTCTCCTTTCAATGACAATAAATCATTTATCTCTTTAAACCTACCCCTTTTTTCCTCTTAATGATTCCCAGGTTCCGTTGTACACAAACAACTTTCGTTTACTTTTTTTTTTGAGTTTTAGCCCCTTTTTTTTAGAATTCGAAAATGCCGATCAACAGTTCCTTTGTCGCTTTTGAAAGAAACATTATCTCAGAAGACAATGTTTCGCAGTCGATGCGCCCGGCGCTTCAAAAAATGCTTCAGCTGCTTCCTCGCCACGACGCCAAAGTTAGCTATCAGTACGAGCAGGAAGTTTTTCACTTTTTAGTCGAGAATGAGATTGTGTACGCGTGCACAACGTCTGGGCAGTATGAAAACCGCATTGTTTTTGGTTTCCTTATCCAAGTCAAAGATGCTTTTAAGACGGCTTTTACAGGTAGCGCCGATCGCTATCCTAGGCACTCAGACCTAACTCCAGCCCGGTGCCAGCCTTTCTCTTCCACATTAGCATCGTCTCGCAAGGTGTTCAACGAGAACCCGCAGGCAGACAAGATTGGCCGCATCAAAGATCAATTGAACACGACGCGCGAGGTGATGTTGCAGAACTTAGACAGCATCTTGGAGCGAGGAGAGCGCATTGACAATTTGTGTGATCGGACAGAACTGCTTCAGGAAGAGGCTCAGGGATTTCACTCCAACGCGCGGTCGTTAAAGCGTGCCATTTTAATGCACAACATCAAAATTATTATTGGCGTTGTCATCTTTCTCGCTATTCTTGCACTTATCATCGCGTTTTGCGTGTGTGGCATTGATTTTAAAAAGTGTTAGAAAGACGATGTAATGGTGGCCGCGTAGCATGTATACCAGCTGCTGCCTCCGTGCCGGTCCCTTCTTTGTATTTTTTCTTTTCTTGCTTTCTTTACTAACCCTGTTTTACCCCTTTCGTTCTCGTTTCCTAACAAGATTGCTTCCAGCACATCAGCAGACGTGAATGGAAGGCGTCGAAGGGCTTTTGCTTTTTTTTTTTCAGTAAGTAAGCAGCCTCAATCAGAGAAAAAATCGTGTTTGTTTGTATTCGAATTCTGACCTATCAGCTGGTGAACTGTTTTGAGTAGCTAGTGGCATAGTACCTGGCGTCGCTGCTTCTAGGATAGCGCTGCACCAGTTGGCGACGGAGTGAGCTTGACGAGCAAGTGGTAATTGAAGCCTCCTTGATTTAGTGTCTCTGTTGAAAGGCGTTATTTGTGCCTGCTTCTATAAGCTGAAAAATGTTGCACCCTTTTTATTCATGTGCTTTCATCTCCCACCTTTCTCCGTCGTTGTCTTTCTTCTATTCAAAACCATCAACTTTGTTCTCTTCCCTTATTCTTCTAGCTGAAGTCATAGCATATTAAGCCTTAAGTTGTAAGAGTAATCTACACGCAACTTCGCGTCTACACAATGTCTACTGGAGCTACGCTGTCTATTGATGCGCGGAAATGGGTGGAAACGATCGAGGCAGCCGGCGTTGAGTGCCTGTGCTCCCCTGTTTCCGCTAAGAATGTCAACCACGTTCTTTCCACGGCCACTGTTCGAGGCCCCCAGAAGCAGCTGTGCGCAGCTGTTGCCAACTTCGTGCCTGCGATGCTCGCAAGTGCACACGGCATCTCGATCTTGACGGCGCTGGTTCGCTACGGCACTCCGGCTACTGTTGAGCAGGTTGCTGGAAAGGTTACCACAGCCGATCCTGAGGTGTGGTCTTTTGCTGCCGCACCAAAGAAGGAGTTCACAAAGCCGCTGTCTCAGCTATTGGAGCGCTTGATTTATCGCGAAGACTGCAGCGGGGAGTCGTATAAGGCTCTCCTTGAGAAGCTGCGCGCAGCGAAGAAGCCGGCGCTGCTCTCATCGCTCTTCACCTTGCCGGCTGTTGCCCGGTTGATGGTGGTGGACCCTGCCTTTGCACAGACACTTGCTACATCGACGGACTCGCAGAAGGCATTTGCGCAGTCTTGTCACGATGCCCTGCTGGCCGCAGGTGGCGTTGAGTTCTGCCACATCGTTTTTGAAAACCCTGCAGACGCCGCAGCGGACTTTGTTGCGAAGTCGCTTGCCTCCAGTCTCAAAGCCGCTTCCAAGACGCATCCGCGGGAAAGCGTAATTGCCGCCCTTGCTGCGCGCGCACCTGTGCCGCTCGTGAACAAGCTTGCTGAGGCGCTTGCGCAGTGGTCGAACCTACATGACCTGTGTGAGCGAGAGGTGTACATGCAGGCAGTGGCGCACGTGTTGGAGCGCGCCGACGACGAGAGGGCAGCGAACAAGCTGGTGGCCGCCGTGATCACACAGAAGTCGGACGTGGTGGATCGCGTGCAATCCCGCAAGGCTGCTCCACAACACCTTCTCGCCGCCCTGACGGTGCGGGAGAGTTACACGAAGACTCTGGAAAAGCAGCTAGGCGAGTCGATGGCGAAGATGCTTACAGCGGCGAAGGTGCGCTTTGCGAACGCCACGCAGCCAAAAGCGGCATCGACCCAGCAGGCGATCCTTGAGAAGCTGAAGAGGCTGAACGTTTCGGGAGCCGGAGCGAAGCGGGCACGCGAGTAGATGACGCTTTTCCTGCGCCGCAATGTTTTTTTTTTCCTTTGCTGTTATGCAAGCTTTAAGATTCTTTGACGATTAACTGCAGAAAAGCTAGCTAATTTACGTTAATAAACGGTGTTAAATTAATAAAAGAAAGCACACAGGAAACTGTATTTAAACAAAAGCAAAAGTGTCACCATTTTAATTTTGTTTTATAAGGCTCTAGCTTACTGCAATTCAAGGCCGCAGAGCAACCCGATTGCTCAACACCCCTTTGCTCCCTTGAGAGTAACCGCTGCCTAAACGCAGTACACGGCAATTCAGAACTCTCCCTATTGGGCACAGCCAGGTTGAAATCGCCTCCCTTTTACAACGCTCGTCCAAAAAATAAAATACTTCTTTGCTTTCGGAATGCAAGAAGCTGTGCGTCTTTTGTTTTCCTTACAATCAAGCTTTAATCCAACTGAACAACTTTCTCGTTCTCCTCTCTTTTCTTATAAGCTCGACGGGCGCGCAAACTTCTCGTGTGTGATTGCAGCTTACTGAAAGCAAGCGAGTGACAGCTCGCCATCTTTTAAAACACGTACTACAAGCTGAGAACCGTGCAAGCTTTTTGCCGTCCCTGCTTCTTTTTCTGACGTCACAGAGAACAATATCTCATTTTTTTCCTCTTTGGCTAAGTGAGCGTCCGGTGAGATGAAGCGAGCGCAGAGGAGCTGTGTCGTTGCCGTGCTGCCACCTGTCCACGGCGCGGCGCTGCAGTGCAGCCGTCGATGGAACATGCTGCAGCATAGCACAAAAGGGTCGCCTTACATGAAACACCTTGACCTGTATGCTCGCCGCGACGTGCAGCTGGCGCCGTATTTGCTTCGTGAGGTTGACATTGAGTACAAGCGCAAGTGCAGAAAAGTGTCTTTTCTTGTTTGGGTAGTCATTTTCACCGTCGCGGTTGCGTGGCAGACGCGGATGCAGGGAGAGGCGCTGCATTACATGCGTCTGTACGCGTCGTACGTCCGCGCGGAGCAGGACGCCAAAGATGAGGATAATATCCAGCGACGCAAAGCGTTTGTGGGAGTGATGAATGTTGTTAAAGCTGCCTTTGATCGCGATCAACGTTGGACTAACGGCGATGAAGAGCGGGCACTGAAGGAATTGCGGTAAAGCAAGGTGTCGAGGATGGGACCGCAGCTGAGCGGTCTATTTGCATCAGCAGGCTAGCATCTGCACACAGTTTCTTTTGCTCTTTCCTTCTCTGTTGGTCCTGGTACTATTATTTGCGGTTGCGGTGTTGCTCACATATGATAGGTGGAGTTTTTCCATCAGTTTAACTAAAAAAGATGTAGAAAAAAAACCTCCTACGACAACAACAACATCAACAATGATCGGTTTAGCAATGAATGCGCATATCTTTTATCTGAAGGGGCAGATTGAAGAATGCAATGTAACGCACAGTTTGACCAAGACTCGTCCACCGACTTGCAGAATTGCGCAAAGCAACAGCGAGCGGCTAGTCTGGAGTCTTTCTTGAAACCACTCTTGACATTTTTGGTCAAGAGCTAGAGAAAAAGACCTAAGCGGCTCCGTGAGCCCTTTTATTTCATTGTTCGTTCATTACTTCCACTTCTTATCGCTTTTAATCTTACTTTTTGTTTGTGTTCGGAAAACATCATGGTGCTTTGTTGCAGCGCAAGGATTCGGAAAATCTCTTTTTCATAGTTGTTGTGAAAAGAAAAATAATGCTTTACTTTTTAGCAATCGCGCTCTTGACGTTCGCGTCTACCTTTATGGTAGCAGATGCTATGAGCCACATTTGGCAGGCCCTCACTCAGAGTCGCGTTGCCCTCATCTCATACGGCGTGTGGATGGCGGCTTTTGCGGTGTCTGTGCTGGACGCAGATTGGCTGACAACCCTCGGCTTTGCGCACGCCTTATTCTTTCTCGGGTGCTGGTTGTTTGTGCGACCAACCGGCGGCGCAGGCTCATCGCAGTTGGAGGACTGCGTGCAGTTCCCTATCATCAGCTACGTTCCGGCGTATTTTGTTCTCTACCTTTTGCAGGGCTGGTTGTGGTAACGCGCTTCTTGTTTTCCACTGAAGATGCTCTAAGTTTGGCGTTGCGCGTGTTGCAAGCCAACCAATACTCTGCTTGTGGGCCGAGGTAGCTGACGGGAAGCATGTCACATGTTGGGGTAAGGTCTGACAAAGAGCCTTCGTACTTCCTTGGGCCGAGAAACATGGGTAGCTCGCTTTTTTAATCGCCAACTAGAGAAGGGTAGCTTGCATATTTTTATTGGGGGATGCCGGGAAAAGAGAAATTGGGGTGTGCTGCGATGGTAGCGCTAAGACATAGATTGTACGACGAGCAGTACTGCCGTCATCACGTCAAAGAGCAAATAATATCTTTTACAATTTCTACTTCATCCGAAAACAAGGATCATTGCTTAGTCACTCGAAAGCCAAAGTGAAAACCACCTAGCAGAAGTGTTTTTCAAGGTAACTTGGGAGGTGGACACCTCAGCAGGTTTCCTCACGCAGATAAGAAAACTTTCACTCTACTTGTGTTGCGAATGTGCAGTTCCTTCATCCCAAGACAATCAGGTACAGCGCAAAAGTCGTTTGATGGGGAGGCTTTTACGTGCAATGGTGGCTTACCTGCTCTTGAAGAGTTGCGCGATGCTACAATCATCTTACGTTTGTTTCGCTTTTTTTTTTTCTCCACCATTGTCATTGCTTTTACTGTTCCTACGTGCTGCCCGATGGTACGCGACACCGTTATTTTCAGATTGAAAAGCAAACATACGGAATACAACAGAGGGCTAGATCTCTTTGCCTCTCTTGCAATTCACACATTACTAAATTTTCTGACAGATCCAACAGGAAAAGCTCGTTTATTTCTTATTGTCCAACGTGCGCCAGGCAGATAAGTTTTGGTGAAACCAAACATTGACGCACGCACCCACACATACACACAGACACACACGCAAGGTTCTTTTAACCAATTTCAACTCAAGCTCACTTCTAGCGGAGCTGGTTTTTGTCTCTCTCTCAATGGATCGCAGTGTCGCAGAAACCATTCGGCAGCAGTCGGAGGACCTTCGCGAAGAGCTAAAGGATCTTGAGCAATGGGAGGATGCAGTGAGGGCGAAGGAGGCGGCGAAGGCACAACGCAAGACAACACAGGCAGCGGAGACGGCGGCGGTGGTGCCTCCTATCCGCGGAACGGTGCCTTCGCTGAAGGAGGCGGTGCGACAGCAGCAGGCAGCAAAGAGTTCTTCTAGCGACGCGGCGAAAACATCAGGCGATCCGATTCAGGAGGCGAAGGACCGCGGTAACGCCTTTTTTCAAGCAGGCCGGCTGCAGGAAGCGGTTGCAGCGTACACTGTCGGTATTGATCTCGATCCGGCCAGCTCCACCACGCACGTCTTGTACGCAAATCGTGCTATGTGTTACTTGAAGCTTGGGCAGTGGACGGCTGCCGAAAAGGACGCGACGACGTGTGTGCAAATGAACACTGGATACGCAAAGGCGTACTACCGCCGCGCCATGGCGCGCAAGAACCTCCACAAGCTGCAAGAAGCCAGGTCCGATCTGGAAGCAGTGTTGGCACTTGCACCGAAGGACGTCAGCGCGCAGCAGGAGATGGCGGAAGTTACCAAGGCTCTCCAAGCTCAGCGGGCCGTTGCTGCCACAACGTCGGGGCCAACGAGCGTGTCGGCAAAGAAGCGAATTGTCATTGAGGAGGTGGACAGCGAAGAGGACGAAGAGCAAGGCGCGGCGCCGGCGGCCGAGGCTCCATCTCTTTCCTCGGAAGAGCAACAATTGCGCGACGCACGCATTGACGAGGATCTAAAAAAGCTGGCGGCGATGCGAGCGCAGCATGAGACACAGGTCCGTCTTGATGCGCAGCGGGAGGAGCAGGCGCAGGCACAGCGTCAGCGGCGCAATCAGCGAGTGGAAATTGTGGAGGAGGATGATGATGAGGCAGAAGCAAAGGAGGTCAGCAAGGAAGCGCCAGCTGTGCCACCGCCGCCGCCAGCGCCCTCGTCGCAACCTGCGGTTAGTGTGTCCGCGCCGACTCCCGCACCTACTGCTGCACCTGCGCCGCCTGCTCCAGCAGCGGATACGCCCGCAGCACCGGCTCCTGTGACTTCTTCTGCCGTTTCTCCATCCTCCAGCTCGTCGCCCGTCGCACCTCGGCCGCGGCCTGCGGTGACAAAGGAAAGCCTTGCAGCCCCGAAGTCGTTCACAGAGTTCGAGCGACGCTTTCGTGAGGTGGAGCAGGTGCCGGAGCTTCGCAATCACTACGTGAGCCTGCTCAACCCCGCAGGGCTTAGCAAGCTGTTCGGCAGCAACATGACACCAGAAATCTTGTTAGGGATCCTGGAGTCTATAAAGACGTTTGCCGGGACCACCGCGCTCCAATACGCCAAAGGGCTCTGCCAGGTGAACCGCGTAGAGGACATGACCTTCTTTTTTAACGCCAAAGAGAAGGCTGTGGTGCAGGATGTCTTGGATGTGCTCACAACTAGTGGAGCTCATTCAAAAGACATTCAGGCAGTTCAGCGTAAGCTGAAGCCTTTTTAATGCGCACCTCTATACTTTTTTGGAAAAAAAAAAGCGGAGCGACTTTTGAACAGTTAGGTTTTAACGTTTTTGTCGTCAACCCGCAGTGCGTTACTTCTTGCGTTTTGACTATGACCTTCCACACACACACACCCGCCGGCGACTGGTGACAAAAAATCTATATATATATAATAATTATGTGAGAGGCTTACTCGATGTACATAGCAAGACACACACAGTTTGATTTCTCTCATCAGTAATTTTTTTTTTTTTGGTCGAGGTCAAAAACAACACAAAAATCGATACCATCAGCTTTGATAGCTTTTTCCCCTCTCCGAAACAATAGATTTCGCGTGGAAAGGGAGTGTTGACCAGATTTCATGGCCAAGCGAGGAGGCAGTCAACGTTGCCATTTCATCTGTTGTTAAACACAAATGCACACCTCTCACGGCGCCATCGCTGCTCTTTCTTTTGTCTTGAGCGTTTCGTGTTTTCAGTTCCCACCTCTCTTCGCTGTTGATTTCTGCCTGCGTCTGAAGGTGGAAAAAGGCACGTAGCCTAAGATGAAAATCTCTGCTAAGAACTGGGGAATGCCAAGGCTCCACGGGGTTTGAAAAAGCGTAGATTAGTCTTGGACGAAAATAAGGTGCAGCAAAAAGGCCTGAAAAACAATTTGCGTGGTGTATTCTTTTGATATGATATTCTTACTATTATTCGTTAGATTAACGGTACATTTAGAGTTCACGATAAAGCTATTTAAAAGACAATTATTAGAATAAAAAATTGGAGATGATCATGAGTGACGGCGCAGCTTCTTAGACATCTCTATCTATCTATTTCTTACAGTACAAGGATGTACTCTAGCCACTGCGACCATTTCTTTTTGCGCACTGCTTGGATGCCCTTGCGTCGCCAGATTATTCTCAGAGTAAATTCATGGATTTCATCGTGGGAATGAAGATTTTGATGAAGTGGCCACCTGAACTACGAGAATTTAAGTGAGCACATGACACTATTTGAGCAGGCAGCGCACAATTGAGACCTTTCTCTTACTAGTCTGAGAGGCTTCGCGTCGTTCTGAAGAGCCAAATCTCCTGTAGCTTCGTCTAAAAACAACTTGGCGCTTCCCCTTTTCTCTCTTTCTTTTCATTCTTCTGCTTTCGTTAACAGTTTCCTAAACTCCATTAAAAGTGCGTAAGTATTCGTACATCTTATATTAACTGCTTTCCTCTATTCTATAAACACACACCCTATCTGGCCCACGATCACCTGGTACACAGTCACCTCAATTCAGCTTCCCCACTCTCTCTTCACGCATACGTAAGTGAAGAAAGAATCCGAAACGATGGTCAAGGAGACTGCCTACTACGACGCTCTCGGCGTGGCTCCGGACGCTGGCGAGGATGAGATCAAGCGCGCCTACCGCAAGCTGGCGCTCAAGTACCACCCCGATAAGAACACCGACCCGGGCGCGCAGGATAAGTTTAAGGAGGTGTCCGTCGCGTACGAAGTGCTCTCCGACCCGGAGAAGCGCAAGCGGTACGATCAGTACGGCAAGGATGCTGCGGAGATGGAGGGCGGTGGCATGGATCCCAGCGACATCTTCGCCAGCTTCTTCGGTGGTGGCGGCCGCCCGCGCGGTGAGCCGAAGCCGAAGGACATTGTCCACGAGCTGCCGGTGCCGCTGGAGGCGTTCTACTGCGGCAAAACTATCAAGCTGGCCATCACGCGCGATCGCCTCTGCACGCAGTGCAGCGGCTCCGGGTCGAAGGTGGCAGGCGTGAGCGCGACCTGCAAGGATTGCAACGGTCGTGGTGTGCGCATGGTGATGCGCCAGCTGCAGCCGGGATTTGTGCAGCAGATGCAGATAGCGTGCCCCAGCTGCAAGGGCAAGGGCACGAACCTGAAGGAGGAAGACAAGTGCCCCGGCTGCCGTGGCCAGCAGATCCTCAAGGATAAGAAGATCTTCGAGGTCGTGGTGGAGAAAGGCATGCACCGCGGCGATAGCGTCACCTTCACAGGCGAGGGTGACCAGATCCCTGGGGTGAAGCTCTCCGGTGATATCATTATCATCCTTGACCAGAAGCCCCACCCGCTCTTTACGCGCAAGGGTAACCACCTTCTCATGGAGCACACCATCTCTCTCGCCGAGGCCCTCACCGGCTTCTCCATGAGTGTTGCTCAGCTCGACGGCCGCAAGCTGCGCATCTCCTCCACCCCGGGCAGCGTTGTGGACCCATCCAAAATGTACGGCGTGAACCGCGAAGGTATGCCAGTCGCTAAGACGGGCGGCATGGAGCGCGGCGACCTCATCATCCGCTTCCGCGTTGTCTTCCCGAAGACGCTGGAGGAGGGCGCCATCCCGGAGCTGCGCAAGGTGCTCGGCTACCCGACGCAGCCGACCGCCGAGGCCGGGTCGGAAGCGCACACGCTGCAGGAGTCGCACATCGATTTTGAGAAGGAGGCGCGTCGAAACGCGTACGATGACGACGATGGCGAGCAGCAGCCCCGCATGCACGCCGCCAACTGCGCGCAGCAGTAATGACTTCTCCGCATGATAGAAGTCGTTGGCGCGAGCCACTGTGCTGGCTGCTTGAGCGAGTATGTTTGTGGTCTATTTTACTGGTTTTACCTTCTTTTTTGTTTTCGCTTTCGAACACAAACACGTGTGGCAGTGCGTCACAGACAGTGTGTCATGCAGTGCAACACTTTTTGTTTGCTTCTCTCACAAAGTTCGTACAGGCAATAAGAACATGAGCACGTAGTCTCCATTTCCTTCCTTTCTTTTTGTTTTCATGGCCTCATTCCATGATGCGGACATGTTGTGCTGATCAGCTGGTGCGAAACGATAAATGTGGGGACAAAGTGCGTCAGCTTTTTGTTGCAAAGATAGCGTCTCTGCTCGTGTGCTTGTGTTCAGGTACGTTTAAATGTGTGCGTGTGTGTCGCTGCGTAGGGCCCTTGAAAAGAAACTTGAGGTAGTTGAAAGCAGGGATGTTAAGAGGGCGGCGGTGTCGGCTTGTGCTCGTGACAGCTACAGCGAAGCATTTTAGGTGTCAACGACGGTGGAGGCGATCAATGTGCATGGGTGGTCTACTCATCCGAGCCGCCATCGCTGCCTATTTCCCCCCTTTGTGTTCATTCCTTAGCATCGCTTCTTCCGTTGCCTTTTTCTTTTCGACTTGCATTTCTGGGTATCCTCGCTGACATTTATTTTTCTCTTTTTCTCTTCCATTATTATTACAATAATAATAACTTATCTTTTGTACGTATTCTCTCTTTTTCTGAAGATTTGGTTGCGTTCCTTTTTTTCTTTCTCTATTCTTTTTTTTTCACTAAAAGCTTTTTACCGTTCTTGAGCCCCTCAGGGATTTTCGATTAGTATTGCGTTTTGTCGAAACAATCTGTGAAGCAAAGGCGGTGACAGCAACGCTTGGAGAAAGTAAAAAAAAAAAGAATGCAAAGATGCATGCAGAAGAAGCGTGCGTATATTTAAGCGCGTATAAGCGTATTGTATTCAAAGTACACACACACTTGTTGTCCAAATAAAATTCTGTAAAGAGAAATTAACGATATATTTTCAGCAGCAAGAACGCAGGAGATGGGAGCGGATAAAACTTAAAGAAAAAGCGGAGCCTACCGAGAAAAGCATTCCGCAAGTAAAAGGAAGTAGTCTCGTTTTTTTTCTCGACAAAGAAAGAAGTGATTCAAAAGTCGCGGCCCTCAATGACTTTAGTATTAAGAAAAGCTGTGTTTTGAGCACCTCTGCACGTTTGGTTCAACAGGTTGGTGCTTGGCGAATCGTCGTTTGTGTTTCTCCTTTCAAAACACGCAATGCTTTTCGTTTTGCCTTCTACAGAAACTCTATCACTTCCTTTGGTCCTCTCAACCTCGTCCTTTTTTTTTTCCGTACAGTTTTCACTCGAAGTCGTGAGCTTTTTGGTGAGTTGCGCGTTGTAGAGTTTGGTGTTCATTTGTTTGGTATCGTAAAGCTACAGAGAGGAGATTCAATAGGCCTCGCTGAGCCACAACCGATCGGTGTTTTACATTTTCAATCTGAATCTTTTTTTTTCTTTGTTAATTGGAAGATCAGCTGAATTAGGATGCCTAGTCATCACGTCATGGCATTCCGCCCAATGGGTGGGCCTGTGCCCGCTATCACCAACCACCTCTCGTTTTTCAACGGTCGCACCATTCCGCAGTTAGGCTTCGGCACGTACCGAATGACGGCAGACGAGGCCACTGCTGCCATCCCTTTTGCACTCTCCTGCGGCTATCGTCACTTTGACTGCGCCAAGGCTTACAGCAACGAGGCAGCGGTGGGGGCTGCCCTGTCCCAAGCCATGCGCAGCAGACGCATGCCTCGCGAAGATGTTTTTGTCACGTCGAAACTGTGGCCGACGGATCAGCATCCTGACCACGTGGAAGCTGCATGCCGAGCTACACTTGAGGCGTTGCGCCTCGACTACTTAGACCTGTACCTGATACATTGGCCAGTGTGCATGCGGCACACCAAAGTGTGGAGCACTGAGGCGGATAAGTATCCTTGTGACGCAGAAGGTCGTCCGGCGATTGACACGTCTGTCACCCTCCTCGACACGTGGCGGGCGATGAACGATCTGGTGCAAAAAGGGCTGGTCAAGTCTATTGGGCTTGCAAATTGCTCCACCTCGCACATCAACGCGCTCTCCGCGGGAGCTGTCGCTGCGCAGCTACCACACATGCCTGTGCTTAACCAAATTGAACTGCATCCTGGGTTGGTGGACGGCGAGCTTATCGCATGCAACGGGGCGCATCAGATGCTTACCGCTGCGTACTGCCCACTAGGGATGTCGACGCGCTTCACACCACCAGACTTTGTACCTCTTGTCAAGGACCCAACGCTTCAGACGATGAGTGACTTTACCGGTTTCTCCCCTGCGCGCATGCTACTAAACTGGAGCGCCGATCGCAACAACGTAGTCATTGTGAAGTCGACAAACAAAGAACACATTAAGTCGAACGCGAAAGCTGCGCGCTTCGCCTTGGAAGATCGCGTTCGCGTTGTTCTGGAGAGTTATCAGTTTGCTTCTCGCAACTTCCGGGTGATGAATCCCACGCATTTTACGGCGGACAGGTCGCCTTTCTTTGCTGCCGAGGATGCGCGGCTGGCAAAAGAGATTGCGTCCCGTGATGTTCGCGTAAACCCGCTGTGACGCCTCTGCTGTGTATCAAAATTTCCGCTTCGGTTGCTTGACAACCTCTTTTTTTTATCATGCTCGCGGCAGCTTTCAGCTTTGACCTGCATTATTATTACGGAAGTGGGCAAAAAGGGAGAAAAAAAAAGGAGTGCATACTATTTTCCTTGAGCGCAATTAGCTATATAATTTCAATTCACAGAGTTTTTCGTATTGAGTGCACATGCAGCAGTCTCTTCAACAGCTAGCGACAAGAACAACGACAACGACAGCAATTTAAAAAATTATGTACTCCACGAGTGCTCTACTAAAGTTCTCAAAAGCTTTTCTTCTACGCTTGTGCATTTAAGGAGAAACGCGAGGTGTGTTCTACACAGTTGTTGGAGGAAAGACCAGCAGCATTCTTTTTCGGCTGTCTCTGGACTCCGCCTCTGATGTCCTTTTGCGGTCGCAAGCGCTCGCAACCGAAGTCAAGCTTAACAATCTGTAGGCTCTAAAGCTTTTCCCAATGCACGGCTTTTATGCACATTAGAATGAGAGAGAACGCTTCGTTACGTGTGTGTCGCTGCCCAAGTTTTATCTTTATTTTTCTCCATTTTTTTTTTCTGGTCTGATGGATGTGATTGCGGAAAGACTTAGACAGTTTCGTGGAACCCGTCACCTCACTTTCAGAGTTGACCAATTTGGTCGCAAGAACACAGTTATTAAGCCACACAATTGAATTTCTTGAGTTGCTGTATCTTTTACAAGCTCGCCCACACAACCGATCGTCAGTTGCATTGAAACACTACTGCAAATGAGTGGGTGCAAAACGTCTATAAAAAAAGTGAAAGACGTCTCAGAGGCCACGGGGCTGGTGCTGGAATGGTTTGAGCGCGAGAACAAGCCAGCCACACCACAGTCCCTGACCGACGCTTTAGGCAGTCGTGTGGCAAAACCTCTCATTCAGAAAATACTAGATCAGCTTCTCACAGACAACAAACTCAACGTTAAAGATTTGAAAAAGATCCGGTTCTATTATCTCCGCCCAGAGGAAGAAACCGCAGCATTCTTTTCTGAAGAGTCAACCGCGCCAACACCAAAGCCGTTGGAGGAGAAAGAGGAAGCAAATGGTGGAGACGCTTGCGACACCTCAGCGGCAGCAGATACCGATGATGTCATTCACGACGTGGGCGTGGCAGCTGTCGCACTAGCCGAAACGCACCGCCGGCTTGAACGGTGGCAGGGCTGGCCGTCGCAAGTGGAGCGGATGGCACAAGAAGCGGAACTCTCAAGAGAGGTGCGGGAGCTGGAGGCAGAACTCCAGGAGCTTCAGCAAGAAAGCAACGTGGACGCGGATGCGGCACAGAGCGCAGAAATGCGCACGTCGTCTGCGCGGCGTGCGGTGAACCGCTACCGCCGCGCCCGCCAGATGTGGATGGAGCGCAAAGGGTGGGCGATGCGGTTGTTGGAAGCATCTGGCGGGGATGTGCATGGACCTCAACACATGGCCGAGCTGCTCGGTTGCACTACAGACGTCGATGCTGCCATCTCCTTCGAGGCAACTGCTGTGTTGCTGCCCCAACAAATTCTGCGTGATTTGAGTTTAGCATGAGGGAGAAGAAGCTCACCTGCTTTGTAAACACATAACAAAAGAAAAGGGTTAATATCGGGTTATTAAAAGAACTTGAGATCCTTATTTCTATTGTTTTCCTTCGTAATTCACTTCTTTACTGCTGCTTCTTCTGCTC
>MDUD01009859.1:20775-31628 GCA_002216565.1 Crithidia mellificae
ACCAAAAAAAAAAAAAAATAAATAGCTACCTACTTTAAGAATAAACCTTTTTAAAAAGCCACGTGTATTCTGCGGCGCATTTGAAAGAGCATCAAATCGAGTACTTTGATTTGACTCCACCTCTGTTCTCTACGCTCTACAAGATTTCAGTTGTTGCAGACTGCGATAAGAGTTTTCTACGTTGTAGCTACTCGTACCCTGGACTTTTATGCCTTGCTCTTATCTTTTCTGTAAATGAAACAGTACTGTAAGGTCAGCTGTATACACGAAAAGGAGGTGTGAAATAACCCAAGATTTCAACCCTCTAGAGAAAACACCTCGCAAATTTACCAGTGTGTTCGAAAACAATAAAAAGAAATCTTTTTTTTTGTAGCTCTTTTGCAAAAACACAACAACCGGTTTTCATTTCTGGCACGAAGAACAACAAAAAAGATACAAAGCAAAATGCCTGTTTCGGAGAGTGAGAGTGATGGTGATGGGACGCTCAGTGATCGTTTTGAGAAGCTGAGAGGTAACGTCAAGGGGCATTGGGACACGCAGGCGGAGGCCGCGCTGCTGGCGGCGATGGAGCAGCTGCATGCGCGTCTCATGTTGCGCAGCGCACAGACGTACCGCAAAGTCGAAGAGCTTCATTTGCGCACAGAAGCAGCGCAGGTGACGCTGACGAACACCTTCAACTCTCTCAAACTTCTCTCTCAGCAGCAGTTCGTGCAGCACCGCATTGCAACCGAAGATCTGCAGCTGCGCCGGGAGCGAGAGCAGCAGGCAGCGGATGGATCCGACACGGCCGAGACGGAGGAGGAGGAGGGCGAGAGCGAGGAAGAAGAAGGCGTGAGTCCTGCCGCCAGTCCTGCTCGTCTTATCAGTTACCAGCAGCGTGCTAAAAAGCAGGCAATTGTGCGTCGCATGCACGCCTACGTGGAGTCGCAGCGAGAGGCACTTGCGGAGAATGGGGTGCGCATCCCGCTTTGTCCAGAAGACGTTGCGGAGCTCGCAGATGAGAACCCGTACCGCCATCGGCGACTCTGCGCGCTTGTTGGAACGGAAGCTTTTATGCGGGGTGCTGACATTGGCTGTTCCGGCACAAAGTCAGCGACCGCAGAGGCGAAGCCGCGTCTCACCGCCGCGGCGAGCGTTGCTGGAGCGCAGCCCGCCGCCTCTGTCGGTCCCGCCGTGCCTGCCGTACCGGCCGGAGCAAAAGCCGTCATTCCGCCGGTTCCTGCCGTTGCACCGCGAGCAACAGCAGAGAACACGATGCCTGCGAATGCGGCAGCTGCAGCTGTGCCTCCGCCCACGGCCAGCCGTTCAACGCCGTCGGTGGTTGCGTCGCTCACGAAATCCGTCGTACCGCCGCCGGTGAAGTCGGTGGTGCCGCCGCCAAAGCCGTCTGCGAAAGCAGCTGCAGCGCAGCGGGCGGCCGCAAAAGAGCAGCAGCGCCAGGCCCTCTTTCAGTCCTCCTCGTCGTCGTCCGGCGCGTCGTCAGCTGCGGCGTCTCCAGCACCGTCGCCATCGCCACCGCCGCAAGCCGCGAACAAGGTTGTAGCGGCAAAGAAGGCGAAGCCAAAAAAGGCCCCTGCAAAGCGCGCTGGAAGAAATCTCTTTGGGTCTAGTAGCGAGAGCGAGGCGGAGTCGACGGCGTCGTCGGACTCATCGTCGCTCTCCACCACCACCAGCAGCAGCAGCACCGGTGCAAAGGCACCTACCGCCGGTGTTGCGGCAAAGCCGACGCCAACCGTCCAGTCGGCTGGTGCACCTCCTGCCCCTGACTCTCTTCCGCCGCCACCGCCGCCGCCGCCTTCGAAAAAAGAGCCCTCTGCTGCCTCTTCCGGACCGTCCTCACAGTCTCCTTTGAAGTCTGCTGAGCTGCCAGCCGCGCTGCCACACCCAACCAGCGGCCCGCCACCTCCGCCTTCTGCTGTGCTCAACGCCATTGCAAAAGCGGACAAGAACACTACCACCGCATCGATGAGCGCAGGTGCTGGCCCACCGCCGCCGCCACCGCCACCCGCTCGAGCAACGGATCCAGCAGCGCTACCCCCGCCCCCTCTTGTCTTCGCCTATGACGATAACGACGGTCCGGCCATGGAGCCTCCGGCAGAGCCGCGTGCTGCCCGTGCTGCGTTTTCTGCCGGGGCCTCCCTGCCAGCACCACCTCCGCCGCCGCCGCCCCCGTCAGCGAGTCACGCGGCAGCTGCACGGCCTGCACGCGGTGGAAAGTTGCTCAGCACTTCCTCTGACGATGACGAATAGTCAAGAGCCAAAGGTCGTCATATCAAGCCCACTTATTTTTTCCGTCAACGGAGCAAAAGCTGAACGTAAACCCCAAAGCTTAGTGTTTCAAGAGTATTGCTTTAGTTGCTATGTTATCGACTGTTTCATTTTGAAGTAAGAAGACCTACTAAAAGACCAAACTTTTTTTCCGAACTATCTAAAAGATGTCGCAGCAACGAAAAGCTAAGCAATTGCAGTTATGGAAGGCCAGCAACAGTCAGATTGTTACCGACAACTCACGCACACATATGTGCCTTTAATCATACAATCTGATCGCGCCAACGTAGCGGACAAGAGCGACCCAGACGGAGGTATATGTAAAAAACGCCTCTTTTGCACAGTTGTGAACGACGTCTACGCGAAGCATTCATGTTACGTTGTGGTTGTGCTGCTGCCCTGGACTGTGGCTGCTGCATTCGGTCTCAATTTTGCGGTGTTCTGCTTACCTACTTCTTACCTACATAGTTTTAGTTCTCAGAGAAAGCTCGCCTCAGAGACGGAAAAAAAAAATTGATCATCATCTTTCCTAAAAAATTCTTCTTTTTACAACGCAAGCTTTTCAACAGCATTGCGAAAGTATGGTGTGGAACGTGGAGGGGCGCGTTGGCGTCGTTACGGGGGCGTCGTGTGCACTTGGCCGCGAAATCACGAACCGACTGGCCGCGCAGCACGGTATGAAGGTTGCTTGTGTCTCCCGAAAAGCTTTTGCAACTGCGCTGCCGGGCGGGTGCACGGCTTTCCAGGCCGACATCAGCCGCAGCGACGACTGCGACGCTCTGCTGCGCAGCATCAAAGCCGACCTTGGGCCTGTGTCGCTCCTCATCAACTGCGCCGGTGTCACGCTCAATAAGATGCACATGCGCTGCACGGATGCCGACTACGACACCATCATGAACACAAATTTGCGTGGCGCACTGCAGGTAACTCGGGCTGCGCTGCGCCACGGCGGCCTGCTCCAGACGCAGGACGGTGCCGTGCTGCACATCGGCTCCGTGGCAGGTGTGGTGGGCAACGAAGGACAGGTGCTCTACAGCGCGTCGAAAGCGGCGTTGAGTGGGGCGAGCAAGTCCTGGGCACGCGAGTATGGCGCGCGAAATCTGCGCTTTAACGTGGTAGCCCCGGGTTTGATGGAGGGAGAGGGGATGATTACTACGCTGAGTGAGGCGCAGCGGCAGCGGTGGCGTGATGCGTGTCCTCTCAAGCGACTCGCCACCGTGTCGGAGGTGGCAGATATCGCGTTGGCTGTCGCACTGTGCCCCTACGTGAACGGACAAACCATTGCCGTGGACGGCGGTCTTTCATAATGTTTTTTTCTTCTATGATGAGGCGCAGCTCATTTGTTAAAGTTTGCGCTGACTACGCAATAATGTTCTGCTTTTCCTTTTTGTATTGGTGGCTGTTTCTCCAGCCATTGAAGATTAAAAACAAAATCAGGAGAGCCAAAAGTGTTCAATCTTGCAGTGCTTTGCATTGTTTTGTTCGTTTGAATCAATTCGACAAATCTGGAAAAAAAAAGTGTGTGAATTTGGTTTTCTTACCGTTGTCCTTCAACAGAGAGGCAGAGCAACGTTGTTTTATTGCACGAGCAAAACACTGAGGAGAGTTGGAAAAGAAAAACGGATAGCAAAGTGAATAAGATATTTGGCTACAAATCTTCTCTTTTATAATTGCTCTACCACAAACTTAGCCTTTTGTTTCGATTTCTGAAGCGCTCCTCTTTCGCAAGCTCAGTTACCTTCCTTTGGGTTCTAACATCAATATTGGGCTCCAACACAACCATACGCATACTCACACAGGCGCGCAGCTGCATTAAGGTTCTTCTTTTTTATATATACTTGCTGTGACTCGTATCCGCGCGTCGCTTGACCGTCGACGCATAGAGAGAGCAAAGAGCAGAACACACAGGCCGGTTCGTAGCCTTTCTATCCTCTCTTTTTGCTCATCAGTGATCGCACATCCTATACAAAATGCAGGTGGTGCCACACATACTGACGGACAGACGGCAGCGCTTGCAGATGCACGAGGCCACCGCGGTGCAAGACGCGGCGCAAAAGATGAACGTGGCGGTGCAGCAACTCTTCGCCTGTGTAGCCGAGCTGCGGCAGAGCAGTGACGTCATCGAGGGCTCTGTCCTAGTGCTGGGAGTGCCCACGGCGCACGGGCTGCTGACTCAGCTGAGTCACTCTATGGAGGCAATACAGACCGTCGTCGAAGCCTGGCGCACCACCGCCGCGGTGCAGCTGGAGCACATCTCTCAGTACCGCCTCCTCACAGCTTCGATGGAGCAGGCGTATAATTCCATGCGAGAGCGGCGAGATGCGGCGGAGCGGGAGCTGCGAGCGCTGCGCAGCGAGCGGGACCGCAAGGATGCCGCCTTTGACAAGGCGGTCGACTACGTGCAACGGGTCCTCGCGGAGCACACAAAGTGGCAGGAGGCGTGCGGTTACAACACGCAGCAGTGGCCGGTTGTAGAGGCCTGCGAGGACGCCATGTCAGCGCTGCACAGCGCACGAGTATCGGCGGCGGGCGAGGCGAGCACGCGGGGCCGCAATGTAGACGGTGAGGTGGGTGGAGGCCGCAGCCGAGCCTCCCTTGTCGCACGCGTGGCGCCCGGTGCGTCGGTGGCGTCGCCGTCGCCGCCGCTGCGAGAGTGGGCCGCCGTGTCCACCGACTCCAGTGAGGACAAGAGCGACGTGGCGCGGCGGTGGAGTGCGACGGCGACAAGCTGGAAGACGGCGACGAAGCCCTCCGTGCGCTTTGCCTACATTCCCCCCGCTGAGGAGGTGCGGCTGCTGCAGGATGTGCTGGCGATGGGGACAGGAAGTACCACGCTGATGAAGGACATCCACGACGAGCGCGCGCGCCTGGTTGCAGGGCAGGCGGCGGTGCGGGTGCAGTGCGCGAAGAATCTCGCCACGCTGCACGGCATGCGAGCAGAGCTGGCGGGATTGAAGCAGCATCTCATGGAATTGTCGGAGAGCCACGGTCCTTTTATGCCCATGTCCACCGACATCCTCCGGCATTTGCAGAGCTGCATCGATGCCGAGGTGGCGAGGCGACTTGCGGTGACACCCGAGTCACTCTACCACACAGCACGCGCCAACGCGGCGGAGTCATCGACTGGTGACACGAAGAAAGGCGACTCCGCCTCCAGCTACGGCTCGAATGGAGCTGAAGAAACGCAAGGGTGGCTGGCTGAAGTGGAAGATTGACATCGCCGTCCGCCACCGTGTTCTACTAAGATGTCCTTTGCTGCTCCTTTCTTTCTTTAATTTAATTTCTCCCGCTTTACAGCTAGGATCATGATGTTGTGTATAGTATGCTTATTTGTATTTTCCGTCTATTTCTCTCGTTCCAGAATTCGTTACGAGTTGCTTTCATTTGTCTTTTCATCTGACCTTCACTTCCCATTTCCGTTGGGGAGCAATGTATACTACGTTTCCATTAACACAAAAATAGAATTTTTATTGTAGACTTTCAGCTTGCTTTGAAGATTTATAGATTAACACCACAAGGCGAATACATTTATAATCCTATCTTGAAACCCTTTTGAAAACATGTGGCACTTTTCTATCTCATGACTGCTGTCGGGTGTATTAGTTTGAAGCTTCTGCTTGACACCTCGCTGTTGTTGTTTCGAGGGACTTTGTACTGCATCCCTTTTGATCCCTTCCTTCTCTCCTTCCCGATAATAATGTGCATTAATTAGACAGTTTACAAGCAGAGGGCTGCAAGGGAGATCTTTAGTAGTCAACTCGTGATAAACAAAATGGTAAAAAAAAAAGATCGTATTGTGAATTCACTATGTCGCTAGACGCTGACTACGAAGTGGAGCGACACGCCTTCGCTCAAGGCTGCCAAGTAGAGGTGTGTGGCTGCACGCATCGTGCCACCGCCGCGAGACGTGCGGTGAAGATCTACCACACAGCGGCGCTCGGCCCTCGCCGCACCGCGATGGCGGTGGAGGAGGGACGACTGGCAAAGAGCCTCCCCCAGGCCCCACAGCTGGTGCGCGTCTTTGACGTCTACGGTGAAGACGACCGTGTTGCCATAGTCATGGAGCTGATGGAGCGCGGGTCTCTCTTTCAGCACCTCAGCGCGAACGGCGCGGTGCCAGAGGTGCGTGCGCGTGTGCTAGCGCGGCACCTCTTTACCGGACTCTCACTGCTGCACAGCAACGGCGTCATGCACCGCGACGTCAAACCGGAGAATTTGTTTCTGCGTGGCACGTCGCGGACTCCGGAGGATGTCGTCACCATCGGCGACTTCGGCTTCGCCACGCGGCAAATTCCAAGTGACGACTTTGTTGGGTCTCCACAGTACTCAGCGCCGGAGCTGGCTCTCATTGGACTGCAGCAGACCTCGCATGCCCGCGCTCCAGGTGGCCGACCGCTTTACAACGAGAAGTGCGACATCTGGTCCGCAGGCGTGGTTGTTTTTGTGATGCTGAGTGGGCTGTTGCCTTTTGACGGCGAAACGCCCACAAACGTCTTCACTGCTGTTCTTCGCAACACCGTGCCGTACGATAAGGTGCCGCCTGGGAGGATTAGCGCGCAGGCGAAGGCGTTTATCCAGCTGGCGATGACGCCGAATCCGTCGAAACGTCCTTCCGCAAAAGAGGCGCTGCGGCATCCTTGGTTGACCAATTAAGACAAGTGTGGCGTTCATTTTTCTTTTTTTACTTTCTTGCAAAGCTATGATGTAAACGAGCTATCTACCTAACCCGTCACTTATTAAGAGCTGCGAACAGAAACAAAGCTAAAAAATTGACTTTACAAACGAAGTCACCTCTCTCATTCAACGACAGGAGTCTTCTTTTCCGTTCTCCTCACGTCTGGGGATAATTTTTTTTTTCCCCCATTGCAATTTACAACACCGTTTGTAAAAAAAGGATTTCTCTTCACGATTCTTGCGCAGCAACAAAAAGCTTTCTGCTGAATTAAAAAATGGTCAACAAAAAAGGCGCAAGCGTCACGGTGATCTATTTAAGCTCGTTTTTTCCCCTCGTTTATAACGTTCCTTCTTCTTTCCTTCTCACTCTCTCTTTTTTTTTTCTCTCGTTGGTCTGCAATCATTTTTTACTAATCATACCGTACAACTCACCTCTTCTCCTTCCTCGAGGTTGTTTCTGTGCGTGCGCCAACTCGCTTTTCTTGCCTTTTCGTTTTCTCGTTGATCGCTTGCTGCGACAATTCTAACAAAATTTGTCTTTTTTTTCTTTCTAACTCTTGCTCCTTAGGACTCACTGCTTATTCACCCGACTCTTTGTTTGCACGGTAGTTGATCTCGCTTCTGCGGAATAGGCCGATCTTCTGCGCCACACATAGGTCTGAGAAAGCGCGTGTTGCTTCACTGCATTTTTTCTTCTGTGCTCTTTTTCTGCATTTTTTTTCTGTAACCTGACAGCTTTTGATCTGCGCTTTTTTTCCTTTTAAACTGAGTGTTCTTGTCGTTTGCGTTTTTGCGTGCCACCGCCTTAGCGTTCCGCTATCCTGTGCTCTCAACAACAAATAAAAGCAGTTCTTTTTGTCTCCGTTTTATTGCTGTTACCCTCGTCCCACTCTAGCAAGCCGCTTTGCCGCTTTACATCGTTTCCTTTTTTTTTCTTTAATTTACAGTTTGCTTTTTGCTTCCATCTTTCTTTCTCCTCTTCAGACGCCCGCTTTCTCTTTTTTCTTTCCTTTTCACAAGCACGACCGCACATACTAAAGCAACAATGGGCGTTGACACGATCCCTGCGTCTCCTGGCCATTTCAGGAACCACTACTCGCTTGGCGAGCAGCTGGGCAAGGGTGCGTACGCAGTGGTGTTTCAGTGCACCCACCGCGAAACAGGCACCGTGTACGCTGTGAAGGTGGTGGACAAGACGAAGGCCGGGCCGAAGGACATTGACGACATTACACACGAGATCAACGTGATGGGCCACATTGGCTACCACCCGAACGTGGTGCAGATGATTGAGTACTTCTCGACGGAGCGTCATTTTTACATCATTCTAGACTTGCTGACTGGTGGCATGCTGTTTGACCGCATTGTGCAGCTGAAGCACTACAGTGAGAGCGACGCGTCTGTGCTGGTGCGCAACGTCCTCTCCGGCCTGGCCCACATCCACTCCAAGGGCATCATCCATCGTGATCTGAAGCCGGAGAACCTGCTGCTCCGCCACCAAGTCTCCGAGTCGAGCTCCCTCAGCTCCCACCTCACTGATGTTTGCCTTGCGGACTTTGGTTTGGCGGGGTACGTGCCCAGCACGACCTGCTGCGGTTCGCCGTCTTACATCGCGCCGGAGGTGATCAACGTGGGTTACTACCGCACCCGCAAGGAGCCGTACGACACCAAGTGCGACATTTGGTCCATCGGCGTTATTGCGTACATTTTGCTCAGCGGTAAGATGCCATTTCACGGCCGCAGTTTCAAGGAGACCTTTGAGTGCATCGTCAGCAACCGCTGGTCCTTCAACAGCGACACGTGGAACAGCGTCTCACCGGACGCGAAGAAGTTCATTGAGGCCTGCCTGACACCGGACCCCGCTGCCCGCCCGTCAGCGCAGGTGCTGCTGCGCCACCCGTGGCTGGCGGAGAGCCAGTCGAATGTGCATCTCGAAAGCAGCCTGGACATGCTCCGCAAGTTCAACGCGCAGCAGAAGGTGCGCGCCGCCGTGCGGGTGTTCTGCTGGACGCAGAGTCTGCTGGGGCCGCTGGATTGGACGCCGCCGTTCATGCGCTTCCTGCGCCACACCGACAAGTACTCGACCGTGCTGACCCATCAGTCGCAGACGGACCCGAAGAAGGTGCACACCATCGACTTTGGCAAGGCACTCGACCACAACAAGCCGGGGTGGCGGCTGCAGGACTGCTGCACGTGCCCCTCCGAGAAGGTCTGCCGCCACATCCAGAACGTGCACGAGTACCTCTTTGTCGGCAAGCGCTCCATGGAGGTGTACCCGTTCATTGACGAGCTGCGGATGATGCGCGAAGAAGCCGAGGACGACCTCAGCGAGAACCCTCGCGACGTGGACGCCAAGGCGCGTCTGGACAAGGTCAACCATTCCATTGAGGCGGCCTGCGTCTTCTCGGACGAGCTGGCCAAGGTGCCAGAGTCGGATCTGAAGCCGAACCTGATGCTCGACGGCTCCAGCAACTCCCTGTTCCGCAAGTCTGGCGGCTCCAGCACCGTGGTGGAGTCGTGGAACGACAACGAGCGCAAGGTGGCGCAGAACGCGGTGCGCAAGATGGCGAACAACTTCCGCGCTCACAAGACCGGCGGCAACGCCACCGCCCCCGCCAGCGCGCCTGCGCCTGCGCCACCGACCCGGGCAAGTCCCACCGCTGCTCGTCCGCAACTGTCCCCAGCTGCTGGCTCAAAGACGTCCTCTCCGGGTTCCACTCGGGCTCCATCAACCAAGGTGCCGAGCACGAAGCGCTGCTAACCAAAACGTAAGTATCATATAACTCTGTAGCAAAGATGAGTGGTAAGAATGGTGAAGGTGCGTAGAGGCAACGCAAACAAAGCGGAAAAAAATGCAAACAAAGGAAATAATTTGCAAGGTTAACGTTCTTATCTACCCGGAACATCGTGAATTAGCTGTTAAAGAAGAGCACGGCTAGGTGACACCCATGTCGCGCAGCATTTGAGCGAGACTACACAATAGTATATAAAGCTCAAAATTTAAACTTTTTCTTTCTTCCCTAGCCGTAAGAGAAAACCCTGTTGTCTTTAGTCTACTGTTCGAGCCAACTCTATGCCTGCGGCTGCTTTTCTCTGACTGTATTTGTTTTTACTCACAAGCCTGTCTTTAAACAAAGCAGGTGTGCATCAGGAAGGCTTAAATGTCGTTTGTAAGTGATATATATATATATATTTCTCCCTATTTATGTGTACTGTTGAGTAAGTACAGTGCTTTTCGACCTCACGTTTTTTTTTCGTGCTGTGCGTGCCTGTGGATGATCGGGCTTTGCAGTTGAAAAAGTTGCCAAACAGGGCATAACGCTTGCTGCTTCTCCTCTGTTTTTTTTTCTCCTTTTCTTTGCCCGTGGTTCGCGTATGTTGTTTTCTGCGGCGATCATCTTTTGCCACTTTTCTTTGTCTATTCTCTTTCATTTAATCGCAATCATGCTGTAACAACGGGCTGCACCAACGAGCAGAGACTTTTTTTTTCTTTTTTCTTTTCTTTTTTACCGTGCATGGTCCGCTTACGGACACAGCGCAACGACCTCCGTAGCCAACGGATAAGATAATAAAGTAGCTTCGAGCGTGTTACAAAACTGAGTTTATACTCTTTTTCCTCTCTTCCGTAAATGATGGAAATTGAAAGAATAAAACGCTGTTGCTTCTCTCTTAATCGTCTAAATTTCTCTTTTTCTGCGCGATGACGTGCAGCACACAGACACACGCGCCGATTCGTGTAGATTCATGAAGCTCTATTCGTGTACGTTTTGTGGGCGTGGTTGTGTGGAAGACGTGTTGAAGTATCGTGAAGGGGAGCTTCTTGTATCAGCTGTACGTTTGATATATCCCTATAAACTGAAACCATGTGGTTATGCTATTGAGATTGTTGTCTTCGTTTCTTCTTGCAGCAGAAA
>MDUD01009860.1:0-15103 GCA_002216565.1 Crithidia mellificae
GGGGGCTGCCCCTCCTCCAGCTGCACCAGGTGGGGGTCCTCCCCAAACAGCGCAGCGTAAATCGCTGCGTGTTCGACGCCAACGGGCACGTTAGAATACACTAGTGTGCGGCTGGCGCGCACCTGGCTGATGCTGGCGTTGTTGCTGTTGCTGTTGTTGCTGCTGTTCATCTTGCGAAGCTTCTTGTTATTATTTTGGTTATTAGAAAAGTGTCTCTTCAATCCAGTTTGGTGATTTCAGTTTAGCTTAGCTGATTGCTGTGTACAAACGCTTTGTGAGGATTGATGTGTGTTTAATGTTTGGTCTGCGGAGGTGAATGAGGGGACACAACAAGCGTAGAAACCGAGAGAGGAACACAAAAGGAAATGGGTAAGAAGAGCAAAGTGGCAATCATGGCAAGTTGTGTTGGAAGGTTCTGTGCCATCAGCACGCTCAGCACGCTCAGCACACACACACACGTACCGTAGCTCACGCCGTCACACGTTGTCATTGGGCGGTGTGCAGCTTCTGTCCACCACTGCGTGCACGCGTGTCTTTGTGTGTCGCACACTCACCAACGCTCAGACTCTCGCTGATGCGCGCACACACATCCACAGCCAGCTGGCGGGGCAGCGAGTGTGTGCACGCAGCGAGGAGCAGCCAGTGCCACACGTGCACCGCGACGCACTTCTCGTGCAGCCTATGACCATGTGCTTGTTATTCTGCAGATTTCACACGATGAAAGATAAACGAAAGAAAGCAAAGTGAAGTAGCAGAGCTTAGAAGCAGTAAGGAAAGGTAGCGAAAAGCGAGAAACAAAGGGAAAAAGAAGGAGAAGGAAGGGAAGCACAGACCGAGACGAGACTCTGTGGTGTGCTGCTGCTGCTGGGGTCTGCTACGTGGCTGTGTCGGAGACACAGCAAGGGTCACAGGGTTAGGGAAAGAGAGGACTCGCAATGCAACTCAAACAGCGCTTTTTTTATCAACTGTTATTGCGGGGGCCCATTTAGCCGTAGCTGAAAGTGAAACAACGCGTTCACTTCTTCCACCACGTGCGGTGGCATGCCGAATGTGCAGGGGCGACCAGTGATGATGTCGAAGTCAAGCATTGGGTTACGCGGGGGTGGGTCTGGCGTGCGCACAATTCTCCAATCCGGTATCATAGGAGCCGTTTGCAAATTGTATCGCATCAAGAGCCAGCCTTCCATGAGCGAAGCTTCGCTCGTCCATTCAATCGAAACAGCATAACCGCCATCCGGATCCGTTGCTACGCTCATGCGGTGAATGTGCCGACGAACCGGTCGCACGCGGCTAATAGCCGCAGCCAGCCCCATCCGATCGGCTAGCTGTGGAGGAATGCCGTCCATAAGAAACGTCTCTCTCTCATTAACGTCGCTCTCCCCTTCCGGCAATAAATCTGAAGGTTCGTTGAAGAGCATCGCGTACACAACTGCCGGCGGTGCGCCGATGCGCATGCCGCTTACCACGACACATAGTTGGCCATCTGGAATCTGAGCAATGAAGATTGGGTCTATGGCGTGATCGTCCGGAGAGCCGTGGCGGTGCCCGTTCTCTGTGCTCCCGAGGCCGCGCATCACGACACTCTGTATTGAAAAAGAGGAGGAGAGAGTGAGAGGGTCTATAAGCTGCTGGGCAGGAAGTTGGGAAGTGGCGGAGAGAAAAAGAATAAAGAGAAGGGGTTTTTTTTTTTTGTGAGTGCCTGTATACAACAAAAAGAAATTAAAGAATACGTGTTATTAGTATTTGGTTTGCAAAAAAATAATCAGAGTGGAGGGAATTCGAGAGGTTAAAAAAGGAGATTGTGCTGAAAGAGATTCAAGAAGAAAGCGCGTAAATTGTTCACGAAAAACATTATATATGAAGCAGCGCTGCTATATTTGTGTGTTCCAGTTGACCAACACAGTTGCCTCAAAGGCCAGATTGAGCCTTTACTTCTATCGGCGAATTAACTGCATTTAGGTCGTGCAAAGGGTGCAGCTGTTTAGCGCACTTCTTTACAGATTTATTGCTCAGCATCTTCTGTAGGGCATCGAAAGCTCTTTCATATTATCAAGGGTTGATTTACAGTCATAATGCACAGGCGCGATAAGGAGTTGAGTACACATGGAAGATGAGAGGAGTGAGGGCAGCTTTCAACAGAAACGCTTTTTTACTGGGAGAAAAAGAACAACAACAACATACACCTTTTTTTTTAGAATAGCAAAAATGTTTTTAAAAAGGGTTCGAGACGGTGAATAGTGAAAGACAAAAAGTCTATGTAGATTAAAAGAAAAACAAGAAGGCACGACCGCAAGTGACCCATGCGCATGATATGAGAGAGAAACGGAAATGAAGAACCACTATCAGCAAAGATCAAATTCAGAAATAGTAAAACAAATGGAGGCCCGTTTTTCCTTTTTGACGGAGAAGAAGAAGAGATGACCTTTGCAATCAAAAGACGTTTGTGAAAAAAAAAATATGATAAAATTTCCGTCTATGCCGAGAAAAATAGAAGTAAAGCACATTCGACCTAACTCTACGATCAATTCAGGGACCGGGGCTAGCATAGTTGGTCACAGCGGAAAAGACGCCATCATGGAACACACATTCAAAATAAAAGCAGCTGAAGTGAAAATGTAGAATAGCTCTGGTACTTGCAAGTCCATGAATGAAGACGAGTAAAAATTTTATGATCTTACGCGTACGTAAACAGCGGATTGAAATTGGTTTAAAAGACATTGATTATCATATCAAAAGAAAACGGGGAAAAAAAAACAGAAAGTTTACAACATCGGCCACCAACACGTGCTTTTACTGACACGAAGAATTTCTGGAGAAGCATCACTGTGGTAGTTTACTTAAACCAAATAAGATAGTAAGCTTCAGATACGCGTTGAGCGGGAAAGAAAAACCAAGAAAAAAGAAGGCAATAAAGAGAATAAGTGATTAGCATGTGCAATGAAAGTACCTCAATTACGTAGAGAAGCCACTTTAGGGAATTAAGGGGCTTTTTTTTTGACCTCAAGTATTGAGAAATAAAGCGTATATAGAGTAAAAAAAGAAAGGATGGAAAAGAACAACAACAACAACAACGTGCACACAAGTAGCTGAATGTTTGAGATCGGCGCAGAGGAGGTTTCTCCTGTAACGGCAGCAAATAAGCTAAGTCAAGAAATGCGATTCAGTATATTATAGTATGTGCTTAAATAAAACACCTCATTATAATTTGCAATGTTGGCTCTCACGCACGATGGTCTGCTCAGAGAAAAAAAAAAAGAAAAGAAACACAGATCATCTGAGAAGCGCGGCAGCGCATTAGAAATACAAAAGTCTCCGTCTCTTGGTTATTGAGTACACCCACGCACGCACATGCCCCTGCGCAGCGCTCACAAGACCACAAATTCGCTACTTGAGCTCGCCTGCGACTGCCCCTCTTGCGGCGAATTAGACCGCCGGGCTGCAATATAGAGCCCATGCGGATTTAAGCGCAACGACGGCTGTTGCTGTTGTTGTTGAGGAGAGGAGGCGGTGGGTGTCGTGACTTGTGTGGCTGGCGGCTGCGTAGAGGAGGCACACGGCGATGCCTCGTAGAGTGGCGTAGAGAGGTTTGATGGAGTCGGCACACCGCGGCTGTCGCCGCCGGCCCACTCCAGCTGCTGCGGCGTTGAGTACCCCGTCCAGCCCGACATTGCCCCACCGTTGCCACTCATGTAACTCGCCCCAGCGGTGTTGCTGTTATTGTTGTTGTTGTTACTATTGTAATTAAAATTGTAATTGTTGTTATTGTTGTTCGCCCGCCCACTTGCACTCATCATCCCAAGCTCCTCCTCCGTCAGCTGCACGTAGCTCGAGGCGTTCGTGGTAACGCCTGTGTTGGGAAACTGACCGTACGAGGAGCTCCGGGGCGGCGTGTGCAAGACGCCGCTGCCATTTAGCAGCCGATTCCAAAAACCCGCACTGGGGCCGCCGCTCCGCGGTGTCGAGATGTCTCCCGTGTTCAACGAGGCCACACTGCTCGGGTGCGACGAAGACGGCGGCTGTGGCGCCGGCACCGGCACACCCGTACTGTTTGCGTTCAGATTATTATTATTACTGTTATTGTTGTTGTTGAGAGCATGATTGCCGCTGCTGTTGTTGTAATTGCTTACACAAGGGCTGCCAGAGCTGCTGGGGTTTGCGCCGTTCATGGCCGCTGCCCCACTGCTGCCGCCTGAGGCTGGGTGGGGCGAGGACAGGCGGGCGGCTGGGTTCCAGATTCCGCCGGGGTAGAGGTCCAGCGACTGCGTGCTGCTCGCCCCGCTGAGCGGAGACGGGGCCGCGCACGTCATCGGCGCTGCGGTGATGTTCAGCGCCGTGAACGCCGCCACCTCGCGCGTGTTCGGCGAGAGCTGGAGCGGGTTCGCCTGCGACTGACTCTCCTCCATCGAGTTCACACGCGAGAAAATCTGCGTGGTGCCGCTGCTGTTCGCTCCAGCCGGGCCTTCGTCATCGTCGTCGTTGTCGCGGTCATCGCTGCTGTGGTGCGTGGCCGCTACTTTGTCATCGCGTGGGAGGTTGAAGACGACGCAGACCACCAGCTCGGCAAAGGCGTCGAGTAAATCCACACCGGGCATCGCAATTAAGTTTAAAATTAATTTTTGAAACCAATTTTATTTTTTAGAAAACTTACCCTTTTTTTTTCACCGCAGCAGAGAAAACCGCGCAGCTCAGAACGCCAAAAAAAAAAGTAAGGGAACAAGAAAAACTAGCGTTAAAATCAGAGAGTTAAAAAAAAGGAGGTACAATAGCAGATGGAACTGAAAAGAGTGGCGGAAAGGGGAAAACAAGAGGGATAGTGAAAGAGAAAAGGAAAAGAAAAAACACTGAACGGCAGAAAAGGGCAGTTATAGGTTTCCCTTTAGGTGTATAGCAAGCCTTTCAGTAAAAATAACGAGGAAAGGTGCTTATAGGCAAGAAACAGCAAGCGGTGAAGAAAAGAAGAAGAGTGAAAAGTTAATTATAGAAAAGTAAAAACGTAAAGAAAAGAAAGTAAAAAGCAGGCGTTTTCAGTTTATTCTTCAACAAAACTTGAATTTTGAAAAGTGGCAAGGTCAACTGTAAAAGTCAAGGTAATGAAAGAAAGCTAGGATAAAATCGAGAAAAGAGAAAAGTGCTGACCAGGCTTCAAGGGTAAATGGCTAGCGTCCACACCTGAAATGAAGCGCACAGCAATAATGTAAAGGGAGCTAGGTGCTAAATTAAGTATGTGAATAAGAGCACGCGTGGGAAAAACGTGCTGGCTACACAATCAGCAAATTTGCTTTAATAAACAAAAGTAGCTTTTCGAGGTAGCAAGGTATTGTGAAATGAAGTGAAATATAACACAGCTGCACCGGGAGGCGTAAAACGACGCTTGTGAACCGGGACTTTACAAATCTGTATTGTTCTCTTATTTCAATTCTACAAGGTTCTAATCAAACCGCTTTTGCTGCATGACAGGTCAGACAAAGTCAACGCGAAAAAACCAAAAAAACCGGTTTACTCACAGAGTGAAAGTGCAAAGCAATGAAAACAGCAGGGAAAAAAATAAAGAGAAGCTGATTAACACTAGGAAAGGCGAAAGTACTATAGATTTAAAATAGCAGCAGAGGTAGAAAATTTGTGGAAAAAAGAAAAAGCTCAACAGTTCTAAAGACAAGAGGAAAAATAAAGGGCAGCGTCGAGCTTTGGACGAAGAAGAAAATAGAGGGCACGCAATAGGATCAAGAAAAGGATAACAGCAATGGGCAAAGACAGGCGGTAGGTGAGACGATAGCTTTCTTCTTATTTTTGTCAAAAATAGTCAACAGGGAAAAAGTATTTACAACGTCTCTGAAGCTGACAAAACGCACTCGATTGAGAGGCGTTGGGGAGAAAAGGAAAAAATGAAACTCTGAGTGTGTGTAAATTAAAGTGGTAAGACTTGACCAGAAAAATGAACGTTCACTTGAAAGAAAAAAAGTGAAGTGGAGTTCACACCGCGCTGCGTTTAAGCGCTTTCACTGAAGAAGCAAGATCGCCACACGGAAAATTTTTGTCGCCAGAAGACTCAAAAGCTTCTTCAGATTTCTAGGTATTTTGAGCCGAAAATGCAAAAGTCAAACCGAGAAATAAAACGTTTGCGGTTTTCTTTGTCCGCACTTGTGAATATTATCGCAACAACGCGCTCCGCTTCAAGCACTAAAAGGCCAGATATGAATCTACTAAAAGAAGAGAAAAGCAGAGAGAGAGAGAGAGAGAGAGAGACAGAGAGAGAAAAACGAAAGAATACGTAGTTGTGCGTGTATGTATGTGCTTTCTTTTTCAATAAGCACCTCTAAAGGGTAGTGGCGTGTGTGAGTGTGCGCTTTATGTGGTAGAAGAAAGTAACGTTCAAGAAAGGCAACGCAATGTGCACGACTGTTGCAGAAAATGAGAAACGGGATTAAACAACAAAAATTAAAGTGATGAAAATGTTGCTTCAATCTGTGCTGTGACAATTCAAACCTTTAGTGAGATACGGTGCATTATTGAGTTACGGAAGAAATGAGGGGGAGAGGGACAGAAAAAAAATATTGATGCTGAGTTCGTCAATTGCGAGAAAAGACAAGCGGCCACATTAAATTGCAGCTAAGAGTTCTTCGATTACAAGGCGCTGAGGAGGATGATCCAAGCATACACGTACTACATTCCAGTTGTGAATAAAGACAAAAAGATTTTTTTTTGGCTTAAGCGTTTAAATAAATAGAAAAAGCAGAGGCGCTCAACATCGCAAAGAGAGGCAGCACAAATGGGAGGCCAAAAAAAACATTAAACCAGAAGATTTTAACAGGCAAGAAAAAAAAAAAGACAAAACCAGAACCTGCTAAATATTCTTTTCTTAGTCCAAGCTCAAAACAGTTGTATGATCAACGCGCCACTTTACCGAGTTGGCCCTCCGCCGCCTTCGCGCTGCGTCGTCACTTCCTCCAACACCTTTCGCAGCCGCGCCACCTGCGGCACCATCAGCGCGTGCTCGGCGGAGTCGTAGCGGGCGATTCGGTTCGACGTCAGCTCCCGCAGCAGCGCCTTCAGCCGACCCTGCGACACCATCACCCCGCTCTGCTCAAAGCGCTCGGTGACCGTGAAGAGCGGAAGGAACACGCCGTCGCCCGCCTCCTCCTGCGCATCCAGCAGGATGCGCAGAAGACTGTTGAAGGCAGGTGGCAGGCTGAAGAGCACGCGGCGCATCGTGTCCTGCAGGAGGTGCGAGGAGCCACCCGACATCGTAGCGGCGGTGCTGCCCTGCACGTCATGCACACCACCGGCTAAATTGACGCCACCCGACAACGCACTCTTTGGCCGACCTCGTCGCGCAGTTCCACGCCTGCTTGCATTATTACCACCAGCACTGCTCGACCCGCCCGCAGCAGCGGCGGCGGCCTCGAAGTCGGTCAAGAGGTGAATGCTGCTTACGTGGCGCATCTCATGGACACGTGGGAGCAGCATCGAGCGCAGCTGCACGGCGCACACGCCCACCCGCGCCAGCGCTGCCGCGAGCGGACTGAGGGGCCACTGCGGATCATCGAAGGACACCAGGAGCTGCAGGTGCGGGTGCGGAAAGGCGAACTGCGCACACAGCTGCAACAGCAGTTGGGTCTCGTCGCTGTCGAGCAGATCCACGTTGTGCAGCACGAGCAGCACGGGTGGGTGCCACCCCGGGCGTGTTTGGTGGGCACACGTCAGCGACACGGAGAATGCGGACGAGAGCAGCAGCGACGACGACGACGACTCCGTTGCGGAGGTCGGGGCGCCCAGGAAGGCGTGGGAGGCGGTCGACGTGCGTGTCTGATCGCGTAGCGCCGCAGCGGCGGATGGGGAGGGCAGCGAGGCCCACTGAACACACCGCCGGGCGGCGTGGCGGCGCCGGAGAGTTTGCAGCACCTGCCGCTGCAGGGCTTCGGTTGCGTACGTGACGGTGGGCGGTCGCCACCGCACACTTCGATCTTCACCCGGAGGCACAGGGCTGACTGCATCAGCAGTCGTAGCATCCATGTTCGCACCTTGACTTACCTTGACGCCACGTGAGGGTGGCAGGTGAAGCGAGCTCAGCGCGCCGAAGCCGTCGTAGACTTCTTCGCACGTGACGACGTGCCGCGGCGATACGCATGCGACGCCACTCGCGTCATTGCCGTGCTGCGATTTACGGTGCCCAGCTGCATCAACATTGTTGTTGTTGCTGTTGTTGTTCTGGCTGTTGCGGTTGGAGACGCTTTCGTTATCTTCTCCCAACACGCTCCGTTGCAGCGCTTCAAAGAAGGCTGGAATCGGAGATGCACTAGGTGGAGAGAGGGCACTAGCCTGTGTGCACGTATCCAGTTGCGTAGCGGTGCCTTGCGGCGTTTTGTGCTGACTCAGTCGCTGGGATTGCGAGGGGCTGCCACTGTTGTTGCTGCTGCTGTGGAGTGCGTAACGCTGATGTTCTGATTGTCGTTGCTCATGCTGCTGCTGCAACTGCGAAGGACGCGGCACGACAGGAGAGGTCAAGAGCGGGGGGGCTCGAGAGCCTAAAGCGGTCACAGGCGAGCGTCCACTTGGCATAGCGGCCCTGTTGTTGTTGTTGTTGTTTCTGTTAGTGCTGCTGCAGCTGTGCTGTGGCGGTGTTTGAGAGACAAAGGGCAGCACCTCTCGCACCGTACCTTTTGCTGGCGTGACACTTCCATCCAGAGGCGCACGACTGGCGCTTGTTATGGGTACACCTAACTTCTTCTCCGGCTCAGCGCCTCCGCTTCTCTCTTCTTCACTGTCCGTAGAAGAAGAAACAGAGGAAGTTTTATTGGTAGCAGTCGACGCAGGCGATGCTAACGAGGACAGGGAAGAAGAAGAAGAAGCAGAGTCTACATCCACCACCTCCACCGCTGTCTGCTCCGTGTCATCAAAGTGTAACTTGCGTTGCGCCTGTGTTGCTGCGGCTCTCGCGTGCAGCCCTGCCGCCGCCACATCACGCGCCACAGCAGGAGACCGTCCAACCTCGCCACGCAAGACCGCCCGCGCCACCTCGCGGCTGCTTTTAAAGTTGGCGTGCGGTTGGAACTGTTCCACAGTGCTGTCCTCGCCATCTTCGTCATCGTCAAACGACAGTTTTGTGTGGCGTCGCTGCCGTGTCGGGTCGCCACGTAACGCCTTACCCCCATCGACTTCTCTGCTCTTCCTGACGCGGGCTGCGCTGCGCTTTGCACGTCGTTCGCGCTTCGCCTCGGCTGCCGCAAAGGCACGGGCGGTCAGGGCGGCGCGCGTTTCTGCCGTCAGCACCGCCGCGTCGGAAGTCTGCTTCATGAGAAGATGACCAATGGACAGAAGCTGCCGCGTCACAGATGCGCGTCCCCCACTATTCATTCCAATGTTGCCGCTGTTGTTATTGTTGCTGCTGCTGCCGCCCATAAACGCACCTGAACCCCGTCGATGCCCACCTCCGCTCTTACCCACGCCACTGCCGCTGCTGTTGTGATTGTTGTTCCCGCTGGCGTTTCCTTTCGTAGCGGCGGCCACCCGGCCATAGCTCGCGTCTACCACTGCGACGTGAAAGGACTGCAGCGCGGCGCTGCTCGCGACGTGATGGAGAAAGAAGAATTTCGACCCAACACCGTAGACCGCGACGGAGCGGCCGTGCAGGAGGTGATCCAAACACAAGGCAAGCTCGGCAGATGCCAGCCCACCTGGCCACTGCACCCGCGGCGCGGCTAAGCCTTCCGCATTCTCTTCATCGTCGTGATCTGCCATCGCGTTGGGTGGAGTATCCTTCGTTCTTTCCGCAGTATTCGATGTCGCCGTGGCAACGTCGTTTCCCGTTAACCTCTCTGGCGCAGACGTTGACTCTGTCCCGCTCTCTCGTAGCTGCTTGTTTAATGTCAACGAATCGGACTTTAGTGCCTGTTTGTGTGTCGGTAGTTTTAGTGGAAACGCAATCGGGCGCGGTGTTGTGGCGATGTGGTGCAGCACTGTCACCGTCAGCAGTGGCCGCAGCGAGGCTGCGGGGGCCACCTTCATCGAGGTTAGAAACGCCAGCTGCTGCTGCTGCTGTTGGAACTGTAGATCCTGTTGCATGGATAACAGGGAAGGCCCCTCGAGGTTATCGAGCCACGGTGTGGACCCGCGACCACCACCGCCGCCGCCGCCGCCACTGCTCGCGGGTGCGCCAACCAGCTGCGTAGAAGCCTTGCGGAAGATGTCGCTCGCAACGTAGAGCGTTAAGGCGTGGACGTTCGCAAACGCGTAGAGGCCGTAGGGGATGGTGAGACGGTAGGGACGCGCCGGCAGCCCGGGCAGCGAGGGTGGACACCGCCACAGCAGCAGCGGGGTGATGGTAGACGCCGCCGCTGCACCGCCACTGCTGAGGGAAGAAGTGTGATGGTGATAGTTCGGGTGACTCGAGGCACTGCCCGTCGCGCTCGCGTACGCAGGCGCCTCCTCGCGCTCCTGACGGTTGACGGCGCACCAAACTAGCGGCACCTCCAGCCGCGGGTTGCGAACGGCAAAGACGAAGCTGCCGCCCTCCTCACACGCGCAGTTCTGCAACGCGCAGGACGGGCCTGGACTACGACAATCACTACTACCTCGACCACTGTTCGTCGCTTCTCTGCGTTGCAGTTCTTGCTGAGATGTGGTGTAAGGCGAGTGTGAGCTTCCGCGTTGGCGTCGCACGTACGGGGAAAGGGATGTGGCGGCGCCTTGGAGGGCAGCGGCGGTGGTGCGACGCGTAGCGTGGTGGTGCGTTGCATGCACAGCCGGATCTGGCAGGGGGTCTCTGCGTGCTGCTGCACCTGCGCCACCCTTCACCTGACTCTGCCGGAGCTGCAGCGCGCGTTTCTTGTGCAGCCTACTTTCTTCGTCGTGACTTCTTTCAGCGTCTCCCACGAAAGCAGAGTCGCTACCCAGAGCAGCTGGACTCACAGAGAGGAGGTAGGCGTGCAAGGGTGCCGTGGAGGCGAGCCGCGTCTCACGCTGGGCTCGCATAAAGTGGTACTTCTGCAAGTTCTGTGTGTTGTACACAAGGGCGTGTCCGCGGTGCCGCCGCTGCGGTGGGTCGGGGCCTTCGCAGCACCACTCATGCAGCAGCGCCTCTTCGCGAAGGAAGTGACCACGGCGGCAGAGGTGGCACAACAGTGGCGGCGCCGCGCTTGTGGAAGAGCTGACGTGGTGTGCCACAACACTTCCTTGAGGCCCCACTTGCGCAGAGGAGCGCATCTCCGTCGTCAGGGTAGCCGCGCCTCCGTCCTGACGAGCTGTGCCGCTGCCGGTGCTGCCAGCTTCTCCACGACGCACTGCCGTGGCAGAGGAGTGAAGGACATCATCAAGCCAGTCCATACTTGTCGAATTACCACCACCACGCGCACTTTCCTCGTTTTCTAAGCCTCGCTGTTTCGCTTCTTCGCCCTTGTCGACCATGTGATTCACCTTTGTGCTCTGCGTAGTGTTGCCGGCTTTTTCTTGCCGCTGATGATGCGATGACGACACTGGAGCTTCTGCGCTGAGCAGCGACGCGGCGGGGATGAGCGCGCAGCACGCCTCACACACGGTGTAGGAGCAGTACGTGCAGTAGTACGCCGGTGTGTCACGGTAGCGCGATGGAGGATCGCTGTGGGCACACGACACCCACGCAACTGCAGGCTGCGCGGCCCTTTCTGCATCCGCCGATACGTTTCTTGTTGGCGTTGCAGATCGATCTCGCTTCCGTCCACGAGCGGGCGGCGGGGCAGCGGAAGACGCGTGAGATGCGGTCGAGTCGGACGGCACGGATGCGGCATCTGCATTAGAGGCGAGAGCAGACGGCTCAGCTCGCGGCTGCGCGTCTGCGCTTTCACTGGTTTGTAAGGCGGGCGGCTGCTCCGAGTTGCCTCGTGTCGAGCTGTGTTGGCTTGTCAGACTCCCATCATCGCCCTGCGGCGGCTGTAACTTCGTGAGATCTGCGTCGCGAGTGCTCAGCGTTGATGCTGCTGCTGGGCTAATTACCGTATTACCGGATGCTTCTTCAGAAGTGGCTGGTGACGACGCACTCCACTTTTGTTCAGCCAAAGACGGTGAAACGTTCAAGGATGCCGAATTATCTCGGATCGAAGGGGGCTGTGACAATGGTTGAATTTCTTCTTCGTCAGATGTTCGAGTAAATGCTGAGGTGACTTCTGCACTAGTGCCCTCCGGCACACCGTCTTCTTCATCTCCACTCGCTGTGTCTACTGCATTCATAACTGTGCTTGACTTGCGAGCTTTGTCGTGCGATGCGGTATTTGCAACGTCCTCATCTATCGAGGATGAAGAAGCGTCGCTTTGCTCAGCTTCTTCATCGGAGCTGCCGGTGGACTGTGAAAGTGGGTTCTCACCGCTAATCGAAGGCGTTGCTGCGTCTGCGAGCGATTGCGCACGAGCCGGTGCTTCTGCGGAACTGTTTTGCCGACTCTCCTCTTCCGCACTCGACATGGCTTCGTTCTGTTCTACTGAAGAGTCTTCACGATAGCTGACATCAGTAGCACTGTCTTTCCGGCTATCGCTTTGCAGCGTAGAGCTTGCTGCCCTCCGTTCCGATTGACTAACGCTTCCTTCTTGGTGCTTAATTATGTCTAGACTGTTGCTTCTGCGAGGTGTGTCTGTGCCGTCATTGCTGCTTTGACTCGATTTACCTTCTCCGTGCTCACTTGGCGCAGTGGCCGGTGCAAGAGCCGAGGGTGAGGCGACAGGAGTGGAGGACGGCGTGCTGGGTGACCACAGCCCGACGTTGCTCAACCAAGGAGCCGCATTCGTGTTGGCGTTGTCATATCCCGACTGACTCATGTAAACACAATTACAAGAATAAAATGCTGTCTTTCAATATTTTGTGGTGCGTAATGTTGTGTGCAGAAGCTTTGATCGGACACACATGCGAGAAGTAGTAGACGAAGCGGAACGTATTTGGGCGTGGTCTATGCGATTCCAGATTCCCTCAAAAAGTAATTGTATGGCGTTCTTCTATGAATGCGTGTGTGTGAATAGAATAATGATAATGAAAGCAGATTGCAAAGCTGTGCTGCTGTGTGCGGCTTTGAACTTGTAATGTGCAGCGGCGGGCAGAGAATACGAGCGAAAGAGGTAAAGGAGTGTGGTGCGGCATGAGCGCCACAAAATGCTTAAAAAAAGCGACTTTTTTGTATAAATGCAAGCTGCCTTTGTAACATTGCCTTCAAAATTGACGTATCACTCCAGAGTCCAGCGTCGACGTCCGCGGCAGGCACTCAGTGCCGTCATAGTCTGCCTTTTTTGTTTGTTTGCTTAAAACAGAAACAGGCTCCATGCTTAACCACATTTGAAAACAGGATTGTTCTTCATCTGGCTTCGTAAGTACTCCATTTTATGTGGTATGGTGAATTAGCGTCAAATTAACATAATCGTAGATCAGTGTGTGAATAAGAATAGTAGTAGTAGTAGTAGTAATAATTGGAGTCCACCACAACCCGTAATTGCAAACGAAAAAGACAAAAAGGCAACAACAACCAAGAACAAAATGCAACAGAAATCAAAGAAAAAAAAAACCAGCAACAACTAGCATAAAGCTTTGCGCATGACAATTGTCAGTTCTGCAACTTACACAGAGCGGCTATCGGGGCAGCCTCTTTACAGCGGGCACGCACGGGCTTCCGCAGGAAATTGGTCCGGTGCTAGCTGCGGCTTCACAATGTTCGACACCACCGACAGCGGGTCGTACTTCGGCAAGGTGCTGCTCGCCCCAATACTGGACACCGTCGGCTGCACACAACCAAAGTACTTCTCCGCCGCCGCCCGCAGCGAGTTCGGCGTGACCGCGTCCACGTGCTCGAACACCTCCTGCAGAGGCACCCGCCGTCCAAAGTGGATCATCTGCCGACCCAAGTCCTCGGCACTGTTGGTGGTGCTGTCTCGCATCATCATCACAGAAGCCTTGAACTCCGCCTTGGCCGCCTCTAACAGGTCCGCCTCCACCCGCGTCGCACACAGGTCGTACAGGGAGCTGAGGATGTAGTTCAGCATGATCGTCTGCGCGTCGTCGCGGGCAAAGTTTGGATCGCTGCGGTTGTTGCTCGTGGACATGCGAGCCGTGACCAAGTTGTACCCAAGCAGCGCGGTCTCCTCGTACGGGGTGTAGAAGGGACGCATCTGCACTAGATTCGGCACTTTAGCCCACGGCAGATTCGGATTGCGGCGCTGCGCGCTAAACTGGTCGAACTGCCCCTCGCGAAACTGTCCAATCACGTTGTGAATCAGCTGCAGCGGGTAGCTGTCCGGGTGCGACGCCCCGCAGATGGGGAACGCCACCGCCGTGTTGGCCGTGGCCATCATCTCATTCCAGAGCACGGTGTACCCGCCCTTGTACACGCCCTGCAGCCGCGGCCGGTTGTTCGTGGCTGGCAGCTTGCTGAAGTACTTCTCCGCGAGCTGGAGCGTCTGATCCGGGGAGAGGCCACCCGAGGAGACAAGGCACATGCGCGGGCCGGTGTAGTGCACCCGCACATACTCCTCAATCATCGCCTTGTTGATGTTGCGTGCGATGTTGTCCACCGGGCCGAGAATGGTCAGCGGCAGCCCACTCGTCGTTGGGTCGTAGGCGGCCTGATGCACATTGTCCATGATGACCTCATCCACCAACTCCTCCACCTCGCGCATCTCCGCCAAGATGGTGGGCCGCTCCAGCTCAATGTCCTGGCGGCGGTAACGGCCATTCTGCAGAAGGTCCGACACGACATCCATCATCTTGTCCACGTCCTTGGTAAAAGCCTTCACGTAGTAGGCGGTGCGGTCGCGCGAGGTGTAGGCGTTGAAGTGAGCGCCGCGCTGCTCAAACAAGTTTTCCACATCGCGCTTGGAGTACTTGTCGGTGCCCTTGAAGTTCATGTGCTCCAGAAAGTGCGCGACGCCGCTGTTGTGGATGTCCTCAAAACGACTCCCCGCGTCAATCCAGACACCGACCGTGGCGAAGGGGCAGTCCTTGACGTACTCGGTGGCCACGCGAAATCCGTTCGGGAGGGAGGCGTACACGATAGGCGTACAGTGGTCCAGCACCTGCTTGCACAGTGGGTCCTTCATCGTCATGTTGTGCGGCAGCCGCAGCAACGGGGCAGTGGTGCGACGGAGCATCCTGCTACAA
>MDUD01009864.1:0-15039 GCA_002216565.1 Crithidia mellificae
TTTGCTTTGTTGCGATAAATGCCAGGCGACGAGGCTGGCAGTTGCTGGGTCAAATTTTCTTGCCCATGAACAAGAAACGAAAAGCCTGTGGTAAAATGTACTGACATGTGTGTCTCTTTCAAACTCTGAAGATGTCATTTGAATTTGCTTTAAGTGCTGTTCCGTTTCCGGAAATTTTTTTTTTTTTGGGACTCCATTTCTTGTAACCGCCTCCCGTTTTGATCCAGTCTTTTCTTCTATTTCTTGCTGTCAAGACAGATTACCTTACCTGCAATGCACTTGTAATAGTCTTTTCTGTTTCTTTTTTAATTTAGAAAGTGCTGTTCTTCTTTTTGACAACAGTCACCTTTTATGGTTGTTGTCGATTAAATATCAAGAGCTCATGAATTGCGGTGTTCTCTAAACATTAAAAGCCACCTTTTTTCCCGAGGAGCAGCTAGTCGTTTTTCAAGCGTCTCGGTCTTTGCAATTGCCGTTTGCTACGTTCTCGACTTCTGACAGCTTTCAAAGCAGCGATTTGAGTGCCCACAGGAAGTTCTGATTACATATTACGAACAAGAAGAGCAAAAAGCAAAGTGCTGATTCTGCTTGACGCACTTTTCATTTCTCCTTTTGTACAACTTGCTTTTTCATATTTTCGAGGTTAAACGTGCCAATTGTGCTACGTCGTCCATAAGGAATCATTCCCTATGCATTTATGTGCTTTGAGATTGTCTACGCACCACTTTCTTATTTTGTATTCTGTGTTCTGCGGTTTTTTTTCCAATTTTGTTTCATCTATCTTTTCTCATTTGTGAGCATTGCTTAACGATCAAATTGATTTTTTTTTTCTGCCAGCTGTTTGTATTTGTTTACTTGTGTCATGTACTAAAAAAACAAAAACAAAAAAAATCAGGGAAGGGAGCAAAAGGTAACAGTGTGCACAAGCGACCTGTTGCTTATTTGTTGATTGCAACGAAGATGGCTGTTAGCATTTTGTGGAAAGTGAAAGGATTCTAAGTCAGGTGAGCGGCAAATTTTGCTAAGCAAAAGTCCGCACTTTTGCAAAGCTGCTAGCTGTTAGCGGGTAGAAAAGTGCTTTCTTCCAAGAAGATTGGAGTCATTCGCTTTTCTCGATGGCAGAGTCGTCGTTTTCGATGTATTATATTTGCAACAGAACAAAATAAAGTTAAGCGTCGGTTAATCCGTAATGAAAAATCAATTATTTTCGTCAAGATTTATCGCTGTTCTGTCGCGCTTTTTTGTTCCACTTCAAACCACTTTCTTTCTTTATTCCTTTTTTAATCTTGGTGTCTCGCCCACAGTTTCACAATAAAATTAGATCCATTTGTTAAACCCAAAACTATTACTCTTGTTTGAACTTTGTGCCGCCTTAACAGTGTCTCTATATTCGCGCTTGTGCTTTTGTTTCTACTAGAATCTCAGCCCACTCTTTTTGAACGCGAGCAGCGCCACTTCATTGCGCTTTCAAAGAGGTTAGTAGGACTCATAAAATATAAATTAAGCCGACAATTAAAGTGAAAAACCTTTTTTTTTACGTGCAGCTGCTGAATCGGCGCAGTTCATATATTTCTCCGTGCTGGCCTATTTTTTCATTGAAGACAAATAACTAAGCTTCTTTTCAGCAAGCACTCCCTAGGTCTTTGCGTTGGCTAGAATCACGCAGCGATCTTGGCTCACGTTTGCAATTTTTTTTTCTTTCAGCTGCATCGAACAAGAAGCGAGAGCACTTAGTTTTGACCCCTCAAGAAACACTTCTTGTTGTGCCCTGTCTTTGGTTTTTTTTTTCTTTGCATAACGAACTAGATCAATTTTCCTCACGGAAAGCTTGCCTTTTATTCTTAAGCCGTACCACACTCGTCTCTCTTACAATCTCTGTGAGTGCTTTTAACGATGCCTCCGCCGTCGTCGAGCCAAACCATGGAGCGGGAGCAGCTGGCGAGCATCGTGCGCAAGCTGATGATCGACGCCGACGACTTTTTTGTACAACAGCAGAAAACACTGCAGCTGTCATACGCGGAGCTCAACAGCCGCATTGACCAACTGCGCATGCGCGTCCAGCAGCACCAGCAGCAGCAGCACCAGCAGCAGATGCAGCAGGTCACTGCAATGGGCTCGAACAACGGAATGTACAGTAGCATGAACCCGTCTCCCTTCTCCACCGTGCACAGCCTCCCCAACGTGGACGTGCTCAGCATGTCGGGCACCGGACAGGCGGTGCTGGGCAGCGGGGCAGGGAACGCCGGCTCTGGTCCCACAAACGTTAACGCCACGCCGCTGCGGGCCACCACCAGCGGCTCGCAGAGTTACGGTGTGACCAACAACGGCGCTTCCCGCTCCCTTCTCAGCAGCCTCAACGGTCCATCGGCGATGCTCGCGATGAGCGAGGCCGCCCTCGAGTCGGGTCGCATGAATTCCGCCACAAACAACAACAGCAGCAGCAACGCGAACAACAACAATGCGGCGAGTGGTGGCGGGTTCATGGGCTCGGCCACGGCGAACGGCACCGCGCTGACGGGCGGCGTGCGTGGCTACAAGACGGAGGCGATCACCCCACCCAATAAGCAACTTGCGCTCTCTCAGTCCACCAGCAAGAGCCCCAGCATGCCGCAGCAGCAACAGCAGCACGGTGGCCTGATGAACGGCGCAGCGGTCTACGACGACCCGATCACGGGCGAGTACTTCTCCACTGCGCCGAACAACACGAACACGACGAGCAGCCAGCACGACTCCCTCATGGCCTCCCCGCAGGCGTCGCAGAAGCTGTCGCTGGAGGAGCTCATTGAGCGCTTTAACATGTCCACCGCGAGCGTCAACGCCGCCTCCACCGCCTTCAACTTCGACTCCCTGTACGAGCAGCTCACGGGCGGCGGTCCGGAGGAGTCGTCGCAGAGCCCGCTGGACTACACCGACAATCGAGTGGCCCACGACCGCTTCTCCACCCACGCCGGCTCGCCGTACGACCGCGTCAACGGCCACGGCAGCGGCCACGGCGGTGGTGGTAACGGCAGCCTTTCGATGAGCGGCGGCGGTGACCGCGATGTCACGTCCCCTGACGCCAACACCTACAGCAGCGGGAATACGGCAAAGAACAGCATTCCCGTTGACAGCCTGCGCGCCGTCCACGACCAGCACCTCACAACGAGCGTTCGTGTCACGTACGAGCAGGGGCGGCCAAAGGTAATTAAGATCCCAGGCGGGGCGGCGGATACGCCCGAAAGCCTTGGCATCAACCCACGTAGCAGCTGCGAGGTACTCGTGGAGTTTAAGCGGAAGCGGGTGCTGCAGTACGAGTCGAACGAGTACGTGGCCCCGGGCAGCTACGTCATCGTCGGCGGCGACCGCGGCGAGGACTTGGGCCTCGTCGTCTACGTCTGGTGCGAGGTGGCTTCCGAAAACAACAATAACAACAACGGCAGCAGCAGCAAGAGTGCAAGCAGCAGCAGCGGTGCACTGAACGCCTCGGAGCACGGCGCCAACAACGCTGCGGGGGCTGCCGGGAAACGGAAGGTGGTCGGGGTTGGGTTGACGGACAGCAAGCTGCCGCGCAGCATGGGTGTGGGCAACGGGACGGTGCTCCGCCTTGCGTCGGAGATGGAGGTGCAGCAGCTGCTGGGGACGCAGGCGGAGCTGGAGCGCCGCGCGATTGACGTGTGTGCGCAGCTCGTGCTGGATCACTCTCTCCCCATGGTGATCGTGGATGCCGAATACCAGTTTGACAAGAAGAAGCTGACGTTCTTCTACGAGGCGCAGCAGCGCATGGACTTCCGCGAGCTCGTGCGCCACCTGTACAAGACGTTCCGCGCGCGCATTTGGATGGAGCTGGTGGACGCGTAAGAAAAAGACGGCTGTATCGCGGTAAGGGTGAGGTAAACAGTTGGTAAAGTTAGAAAGCCTCAATTTTCTGTTTTGAAACGCACACGAAAGTAACCAGCTGGCTTTTATTCTTATTCTTATTATGATCATTTTTATTACTACTTCGTGATGCGGCTGAAGGCACTTTAGAAATTTTGTGCAAAATGTTTAGTGCAACACGTGGGTTGCGTGCTGTGATTTCTCAATGAGTTATCGCAAGGAGAATAACTGCGAGAATTAGTTTTATGTCTGTTACTGGCTCCTACTGTTTGTTTTATGTTAATACGACAACCTTTTCTGTTCTTCTATTACTTTCAATACAGTTACATGCTTCTGTTCCCGATTTTTTTTTACTTTTTGATTTGTAGATAAAATTTTATTTTTTTCTGTTACTAAAGATCACCTAATTCCTTTAAGGTTTTTGTTTGTTTATCATAATTGTTAAAGCCCGCGGCTTTGCAGTCTTCACTTTTTTCTTACTTGTTCTGTTACAATAAAAGTTGTTTGTCTAGAATATTCACCTTATCATTTTCCGCGCTAGGCTGGTCTTTGCGTTGCTGAAACGTTTCTGCGCATTGGAATGAGTTGGCTGAATGGCTTTTAATATATTTTGTTTTCTTTGTCTTCTCTGACGAGTGAGGTTGTGATAGCTTGAAAAAAGGTGTCATGTTGCATACAAAACATTGTGTCGCACGAGAGATTTAGTGTGTTTTTCGAAAGAAACCGCTTCTCGTCTCGATGCGTTTTGTGTTTTTCTTCCCTTTTTATTTTCCTTTCTTTTGAACAAAAAAGAATATATTTCGGTGTTCTCAAATGAGTGAGCCATGCCTTGTCCTTCTGATTCTGTGCGCTTTCGCATTGAACCGAAGATGACTTGTCTCTAGCTTCACAATTCCCAAAGCTTTCACTTTTTGTTGCCTTTCTGGTTGTGTAGTAATCTTTCTTTAGTTGAGGTTTACCTATGGTGGAGGTGTGTCGCTGAAAGGTTGTCAGTACTTGTTCCTGGCCCACCTCGTTGTTGTCTTATTTTTTTTAATTGAATGGTGCCGTTTGACAGTTTAGGTCTGACCAAAAAAAAAATTAGAGCTAGAAAAAACACGTGTTTGTATACTGAGAGTGTTTTTCCTACAAAGCTTAAGTTGACAGATACATGTATGCTAAATAGATGACTGGGTATCGAATATGATTGAGTAAGTGTGTGCGCACTATTTTGTTGCGTATGCGTAATTAGCCTTTGCCTTTTAAAAGGGAAAGATAAGAAAGCAAAAGCAAAAGGAAAAAAAAAGGATATGTGAAGAGGTCAAAAAGCTTAATAGTCAGCCGCCAGCAGCTGATTTGAGTTAAGAATCCCTTTCGACGGCTTTTACTTTTTCGATTGGTTGTACCATTCCCGACTACGGGATCGGTTGCTGCGAAGACAAAGCAGAGAAAAAGCCTTACCCGATAGACTTTGACTGTTATCAGACTATGGGTTCTTGCTTGAATCGGGCATGTTCACATGATGCTGAGCGAATTGGCTGTTTCCAGCGATCTATCGTTGCCACTACATGTCAACTTCGCTTGTGTGTGTGTGTGTGTTGCGGTTGCTGTTGATTGTTTTGCGTTCTGTTACTTCTTTCTTTTCAGATCAATTTTATTCCTTCCTCTCTTTCTGTACTTTTATGCCCCACTTGCGCCAGTTTTTTTCTTTAATTATTATTCGAACCACGGGCTTCCAATGATAATCATTATAAAGTCAGAAGGAAGGCAGACTATTTAGTTTTAGGCATCTGTAGCCATTCCAGATGTCCGCCGCCGCAGCTTCGCGCTTTTCCACAGGACTGCAATTTTCTCGTCAAGACATTCAAAAGCTCAACGCCGTCGGAAGCCCAGGTGACACTTCTTTCAATGCAGCCACTTCCTTTACCGCTCCTTTGCCAATTCCACCACCGCTCTCGCGTGAGGAGCAGCTTCTTCGACGCGCCACGGCGCTACGACGGAGCATAAACGATGAGGTCCAACCCCGTCTTGACGCCATCGAGGAAGAGCTGCGCAGAGTGCACAAGCAGATTTCGAACTTGCGACCGCGCCTGCCGTGCACAGCCTTTCCTGCATTTCAGCAGCATTGCGAAGCGCTGCGCCGTCGTCTGCACGTCTTTGAAGAAGTGACGGTGCAACGGTTGCTGAAGGACACGGTGGAGGCTGCCGTGGCGGCATCAGCGTGCGAGGCGGCGCAGGCAGCACGGTGGCGGAAATCGAATCAGTGGCCCGCGCTCACGAGCTTTCTTGACCTGCAGCTTTATCTTTGCTTCGCCGCGGCGGACGGTGCGCCGCGTGCGCAGCATAGCACAACGCCGCACCAAGGCAGTTCTCCACCTAATGGACTGCAAGCCACGGCGGCGACGACAGCAGCTGTTCAACGCCATTTGAGGCAGACGTGGAATCAGTGGGAGCAGGAGCAGCTGACAAGCACCTTTCTTCCACGCTTTTACCTTTTGAATGACATGCTTTACGCATGGACTACGGGGTGGCGTCTTCTTCCGCTCTGCACGAACAGTGAAGAGGAGCATTCGAAGACAAAGGTGTTGAGCGCCGATGGAAACGTAAACACCTCCGATTTGATGTCTCCATGCCCGCATCAGCAATGGGACAGTCTCTCCAATCTTGAGCGCCTGCAGAGCTTTGGCACCCTGTGCCCTCAACATTTGACGGAGGCCACGGTGACCTCGCTCGAGCAGGCGATCTTCAACGAATTTGCGGATGTTTGGACCAGAATTAGCTCTGCAGTTTGACCTTGCGTGCTTGTTAGTATGGGCTCGGGTTTTGCCTGCTTCCTTCTTCTTTTCTTTGTCGAACAAGCCAGGGCTCTGTTTCTATAACTTTTTTTTCCTCCTATCTTTTTTATTCCGATGTAATACTTAAGTCTCCGCTATTCAAAATCGAAATGAGAAGCGTTAATGAAAATTGATCGAAAGACTCGACTTGCGTCCGGCTTTGCTTGAAAGCTGCTTTAAAAAAAACTTTTCTGTGAGTGAAAAAAAACCTTTTTTGAATTGAAGTCATTTTCATTCGAGGGCTTGCAGCAGGTGGCAATACCTGCCGCAGTTAATCTGAAAGGCAATCTGCCATCTTTATTTCCATCAAAATTCTCGACAACACTAACTGGATTCTATCTCTTTACCTCCCTCTCTCTGTATCCTACCAAACAGCACTCAACTCACGCATAAACAGCCTTTTTGTTGAATAGTATGTCGGATCATTCAGAGAACGAGTACGAGAGGCCGGCAACGGCAGGGACGTCCAAGGCGCCAAAGGCCGCTTGGGTCGATGATGAAGATGTCTCGGCAGATCAGGCTGTCCCTGCTTTCTTGAAGGAGAGCGACACCAAGCCAGCGTGGGCCCTCAGCGACAGCGCGCGTGCGATGGACCTGCACGACTTGGACGACGACGACGACAATGATGCGGCGGTGCACGGCACCGGTGCCTCCTCCCCGCAGCGCCGTCGTGCCGCGGAGGCGCTCGCCCGCAAGCGCTTTCGCAGCGAAGACCTCGACACCCTCCTCTCCCGCAAGGAGCCCCTGCTCTCGTCGAAGCACGACCGCCCCAGCAGCGGCGTGCCGAAGGTGCTCTCTGTTCTTCCCCTTCCCCGGGACTCGGCGCACACGATTCACTGGCACCGCAACGGCCAGCTCGCGGTGGTCGGCGGCAACCACCACATTTACACCTTCCACGCCGCCGGCGGGTTTGTCGAGCAGCTCTCAAAGATTGAGGTGGGCAAGCGAGTGTCGACGACGGCCCTCTCGGATAGCGGGGAGGAGGTGCTGATCGCCGGGCACGAGGCCTACGCCCCGCAGCTGCTGAACATCGCAACGGAGCAGCTGACCCCACTCGCCTTCCTCGATACCCGCGACACGGCCGTCCACCGCAACGGCCGTCGCGACAACGTTCGTGGTGAGTACTTCATCACGCGGCTCGTGTGCCGGCCAAGCGATCCCATCAGCCGCGGCGTCGCCGTCGCACGCGGGTCAACCGTCACCCTCGCCTCTCTCGCCTCGGGCAGCGTGCAGGGCCACATCACCGTGGATGCCGCGATCACCGACGTCAGCTTCCTCTCCTCGACGGAGATCGCGATTGCGACGAAGAACAAGGTGCTGCTGTACGACGTGCGCAAGTCAAGCCGCTTCACACGCGAGCTGACCGATGAGGGGGCGCTTGGCATTACGACCTGCGCTTTCACGAGCACCACCGGTGCCGCGTCCGCCGCCCGTGCGCGGGCGATGGCGGTGGGCTCCGCCAGCGGCGTCGTCAGCGTGTACGACAGCACCACGCTGCGCTCCGCTGCACTGCCGACAGCGTCAACAGCCGCCGCGCGTCGGCCCACTTTGATGCGAGAGTTGAAGCAGCTGGTGACGCCGATTAACTGTCTCTGCTTTGGTGAGAACAGCCAAGGCGAGGCGGTGCTGGCGTTTGCGACGGGTGGGCAAAAGGGCGGTTTTCGTCTCGCGCGGCTGCCGGAGCTGAACGTGGTGCCGTCGTTCCCGGCGGTGTCGACGCGGCACGGCTTTGTGCAAAGTTTAACGATTGCGCCGACGGTGCCGATTCTCTCCGTCGGGGAACGCCAGAAGGTGACAAACTATGCCCTGTAAGCGGGCACAGTGTGAATTTGCGCCACAAAATAGTTGAAAGCGGATGGAAAAGGTCAAAAGCAGAAATTTCAATCTTGGACGAAAATAATGCCACCTTTATTCCCCCTGTCGTTCTTCATGTTGAGGCCGGTAAACATATAGAATGAGGCGTCGCTGTCGCTGTAACGCCATCTGTTCCTTAATTTCAGAGTTAAGTCTGTTTTTCTAATTCCCAGCTGATCTAATCGTATAACATCTACTTTTAAGCTAACAAAGATATTTGAAGCAACTTGAACTTTGTGTGTTCGTCATCTCGCGTAAAGATGGTAAAAGCGTAGACTTTCAGTGGTTTCAATTCTTGATTATCGCTGGCTAGAATGTAGACGTGTTTGACGATAGTATGACTGATTGTTTGTTTTTCCCTTCATCCTCGCAACTTAGGCTACGGTGCCAAAGGACAATTTGGCCTACTTGAGAGCCTACACACCTCGAAGAGTTCCCATTTACCACTTTGATTAAAAGAATGAGGATGATTTTAGCGTACACGTTTTGCTTTCATTTTAAAACTAGCTGCGCAGTGTTTGCTAGCCTTTATGATCTACTTCCTCCTTCTATTTCTCCACATATTATCCATCGTTACGGTTCGATCATTTGCTGAATTGAGAGCAGCAACAACAAAAAAGAAAACAAAAGATAGAGTCTTGTAACTCGTGTTCTTATCAAAACAACACCATAGAAAATTTGAACTAGATTTTCACACTGCTAGACGCATCTGCGGGAGGCTCATTCAAGTGGCAGCACTAATGCCTGCATCGAAACCGCCCAATCCGGCAATGGCCACCAAGCCGACACCGCCGCCAAAGAAGAATACGGTGGATTACATCGCAAGCAAACTGAGCTACGATACCGCCATCCCTGTCTCCATCTTTGACGATCGAAGTGAGTTTATTGAGCGCTGCAAGCCGTACGACATCATTGACGGTCCCAACCCACTCGACGACGTGCACGACGAGACGGAGTACGTGAGCACCGTACAAACTTTAGGATCCATTAAAGCCGGCGAGAGCGGGGTGAAACATGACAAAGGGGGTGCTTTTATTGCAACCTCAACCTCTTCGACTCGGAGCAGCCGAAAGCGTTCGCGGTCGCCTGTGAAGGGCGGCTCGAGGGCGTCGTCCGTGAAAGGTGAAAGTGAAGACGAAAAAGAGTCCAGCAGCTCTGCTCTGTGCTTTACACGACCGTCTCGCGACGGCTGGGCGGCAGAGCAGCTGCGGGAAGGGCGGCCCTACCAACTTCTCCGCTCCCGTGACATGGAGACACGGGTGCGCTACTTACTCGACGACTGCGATTACAACTGGTGTGCGGCGCAGAACCTGTCGGCGGAAGTGGTGCAGCGCGGGATCACGTACTTGGAGTGGGCCTACGTCTCCTCGCTGCTCACGGCCGCCACGCCGCACGTGGAGGGCCAGGACATGCTCGTCGCTGAGGAGAGTCTGTCTCCGCTTGGCTCGTCGTTTGCCGGCTCTGCGGCTGGTGAAAACGGATCTTCGTCAGCTTTTCACAGCAGTAACGTCAGCGGACACGGCACCGGTAAGGGTTGCGTGGCGAGCGGAGAGAGCAACGATGCCGTGTCGTCGCCAACCGCCGCCGCCATCACCAGGCTCAGTCGAAGTCGGCAGCAGAGCGAGCGGGAGAAGCACGCGGCGACGGCCAACGCGTCGGCCTTTACGTGTGCGCTGTGCTCGAAGAGCGTGCAGCTGCTCGCGCAAGAACACGACAGTAGTGAGACTGCCCCAGAAGGGAGCACACGAGCAGCAGCAGGTCGAAGCCGCGGCGGCGCCGTTGCAGGGAGCCGAGGCCGCGGCGGACGAGGAAAGGGTAGCGCAGCTGCGTCGTCGTCCGCAGGTGTGAGTCCGAGCGTTGGCCGAGCACGATCACGTGGCGCGCTGGGGCTTCACGTCTCCACGACAAACCCGCTCACTGGAAATCCTGGTGGCACCAGCAGCGGTTCCGGTGCGTTTCCGTCGTACGACCTGCAGCACCAGGGGCTGCGGTGCTGCGAGTGCGGCGTGGTGGCGCACCTCCGCTGTTGGTTTTTGACAGGACCACCGCGGCTGCCCGAGATGTGGACGTGTGATGGGTGCACAAACTACGCCCAGCACCGCAAGCGCAGCGCTGGCGTGTGCTGCATGTGCGGGCGAATGGGCGGGGTGCTGCTCCCCTACGTCAGCTCCGCGGCTGCGCTGCGCGACGACGGCGATAACGGCGGCGGCGGAACCAGCGGCAGCACAGACCCGTCATCTCCACTGCAAGCGCAACTCCACCATCACCACCACAGCAGCGGCGCCGGCGGTTTCAGCTCCACCCCAGTTGCGCAGTCCGACATGGTCTGCCACGCCGTCTGCGCGCTGACGATGCCGGAACTGGCGATTCAGCCGAAGAGCACGGTGCTGCGACGCAACGGACTGGTGGACATGGAGGAACGCCCCTACGTGTACGCACTGCGGCGGGTGGGGAAGCAGAAATACGCGATGCACTGCGTCTTCTGCGAGCACGGCGGCACCGGCCGCTGCGTACAGTGCCACCACCCGCACTGCTTCGAGGCGATGCACGCCTCCTGCGCGGCGGAGGCGCACACGGTGGATTGTCACACCACTAACGTCGCGGCCTCTCCATCGGGCTTCGTGCCGCACGGTGGAAAGGACCCGCACGGTCTCTCCCTTGCCGACGCCATGAGCGGCCCGTCTTCACCTGGGGGCTCTGCGAGCGCGAGCTCGACGGCGAAGACGGCAGCTGGAGCGCTGACCGGAAGCGGCGGTCCCGCCTTGTGTTGGTCAAGCTGTTCCACGTACTGCCGCAAGCACTACGGCTACTCCGTGAGCAACGCGGTGGGGTCGGCCGCGCTTGGCGACAAGGCCGAAGCCGAGGCGTTGGCCCTCGACCTGACGGGGCTGCTGACCGGTGGAGACGGCATCACCTCTCCGGTTGTGCAGAAGCGCGGACGTGGCCGACCGCCGGTGGCCCTCGTGCAGCAACGCGAGGCGGAGCGGGAGTTGATTCAGCGGCTGCACGCGTACTGGGTGGAGCGGCGGGAGCAGCGGCGCCGTGCGTCGGGTCAGCTCGTGAGTGAGATCAACGCACGGCTGCGCCCCGTCGTGGAGGCGGCGCTGCGTCCGGAAATTGTTAAGGTCTCTGCGGATAAAGTGCGCCTCTCGCACTTCTTGAGTCTCGTGCCGGAGTGGCAGTGGCAGCTCGTGGCGATTGTGGAGGGGGAGCTGCCGTTGCCGGATGAGGAGTACGATGATGTGCAGAAGTATCGCAAGGTGGCCCACACGCGCCGCTCCGGCAACACGCGTAGTCTATACGACCGCATGTCGGTGGCATCAACACAGCTGGACCTCATGTGCCGTCTGACGGCTTCAATGAAGCAGGCGTGTCGGCTACGTCGCGCCAGTGCTGAGTTAGAGGTGGACTCATTGCGCAAGCTTTGCAATTGGAAGTCATGATGACGTGACTGCAGAGCGAGCCTTGTGTTATTAAAAATATGTTTTTTAAAACAGTTGTTTCCAGAGTAAGACCTTCATAGAGCCTTCTTTTATACTTGCAACGTGTACCACTATTAGCGTCCCTTGCTTTTTAGCGATCAAAAACAAAATGCAAAAATCAAAGCGTATTATTGTTGTAGGCAAACGGCAAAGCTTCACGCGTCTTTCAACCTGAAGCATGCTTAACGCGTCTTTTTCTCCTTTTTGCTCTTTTGAGCACTAAGGATAGCTATTGTCGTGTGAGGTGGCAGGTCTAATTTTTCTTTTTTCTACAATAATAGATTTGATACACTCAACATCGCTGCGTTCGTTAGCCAATTTTGCCACGATGGGTGGAACTGTATGCAACTTTCCCATCTTCGTTTTGTGACACCGATTCACCATTTTCTTCTTATTTTTTACCTTGTTGTACACCTACAGCGCTTTCAGGCTAAGACCAGCGCGCCCACACACACTCACACACCCAGAAACATAGATCTTATATAATTTGCTTTAGACGTTATCGCAGCACTTGTTGCGATGCGGGTACACACGTATCACAAACACGCAGTTCAGCGCAACAGTCCCTTTCTGCACGGTCTGCTCTCCCTGCACACCATTTTCTCCATCTGCTACTCGGCTCCCATCTTCTTCACGTTCCTGGGGCTGCGATGGCAGCGGTCAAACACCACCCTTAGCCAGAAGGAATGGATGATCTGCGTGCTCATCATCTGGTTCTGCGCGGAGGTTGGACGGTTGTATCTTGGCAGACTGGCAAATCGACAGACTCTCTTTGGTGAGCTTATTGGCTTTCTGACCATGACGGTTGTGCCTCAGATTGTGTTGATGGGCGTTTTGTTCGGGCTGCTGCCAGACCGCAACGATCTAGAGTATGGCGTGTGCATCACACAGCTGATTTTGTTAGGCCTTGAAGGCTGCGCCGCCATCGAGCTGCTCATGCGCATAACCCGCAACAACGTCATTGACTTCTACGTTGCGCTCGGCTCACCGTACACTGAGTAAGAAGACGTATGTTATTTTACATTGAACAGAAATAGAGATAGATCTCTGTACAATTTGTTGTGAATGCTGATTTCAGTTTTCATTTCGACCGTTGCTGTTATAGATAGATACAAGTGTTAAATCCACAATGATTAAAAGTCTATATTTAAAGCTTTACATCTCAACCTTAGTAAAAGAAAAAACATGTTACTATTTTTTTTTTTTAGTCATGCTTGGAAAAATGTATGAGGCTGCGTGTTGCTGACTTGTTGCCACATTCGATTTTTTCTGTGACTTGATGGACGTATTGTGTGTTTGTAAACGCCACGCATTCAGGCCGTTTCTCCTCGCTTTTTCCCCGCTCGTGATGTTGCAATACTTCTCCCTTCTTCCTTTTTCTGTTTTTCTTTTGTTTCTATTATAACATTATAACTAAAGTTTTACCAGTTAAAAACAAAATCTGCTCAACTGACGGTTTGAAGCATCTCTAGCTTTTTCAGTCTGAAAATAATATACCAACACACAGAAATCTATTTACGAATTAAAATGGAGGTTTCACATGACTTGTGGACGCTGGTCGAAGCAGCACGTCATCAGCAACCACAGCTCACATCCTCAAGCAGGAGCACCCTCGCGCAACGCTTTGCTACGTCTGTCGAAGAGCAGCAGACCAGCGCATCTCTTCTCAGTACCTCACGCACCATCAGCGATGCTGTCGTGGCCGCCCTCTCCCGCGCCTCCGCCCACGTGCACGCCACTGTGGCTGCCCTCGACACAGCCACGCCAAGCTCCACCGCGCACCTGCAGAGTAGCCTGCTGCTGTCCGATGCGGAGCTGCTGTCGGTGAGCAGCTCCTTGAAGGCGTTCACGGAGACGCTGGTCAAGGTGCACGCGGTTGCAACCGGGAAGGGCAAGGGTAAAAAGGCGCCCGCAAAGAAAACAACGGACGAAGTGAGTGGAACGGCCCCATTGTCGTCCTCCTCACTGGACACCGAAATGGCGAGGCTAAACGCGGGGACGGGCCTGGTAGCGCACCTGCAATACGCCATTAGCATTCAAGAGCAGCGCGTGGCGGCCAAGCGCCTGCAGGTGGCCCTCGCGAAGGAGGAGTTGGCCCTTTACAAGACCGAGCTGTTTTTGTTTGGCCACTGCGGCGTACTCTCGTGCTCTGACGCGGTGGCAGCGCAGCTGGCGCAGTATCGGCCCTCCTCACCCGCTGCCGCACTCTCCACTTCCCCTTCCCCGTTGCTCTACGGGTCCAAGCTGCAGGTACAATCGAGCGCAGCAGATAACGTGCGAGGAGGCGGCGGGGGGCCACACTCTAGATCTCCTTTGCCCTCTTCAGACTCTTCCACAGCGCGGACGACATCGCCCAAGCCTTCACGCTCCGGCTTTAGCACGACGTTTCGCGTGGTAGACGGGATGATGCAGCGGGCCGCGCAGACGGTGAAGGCGGCGGGGAGCCACGCCGACTCCGCGCTGCACGTGGCGCTCACCGGCAGTCAAGCAGCGGCGCGGCAGCTGTTGAACGTCGGAACCTCCTCTGTTGACGGAATTGTCATGTTCGGCGCGGGCGGTGACCGCGGTCGCGGAGCACCGTCCACAGCCGGCAGTTCCGCGAGCGCACCCACTCGTCTCGATGCCCGCACGCTGCCCTTGCCCCTGCTGCCCCAGGATGAGCTGTCGAAGGAGGAGGAGACGCGGCTGCAGGAGCAGAGCCAGGCGCTGCTGCAGCTCCAACACGAAGCCACCGCGCAAGACGCCAAGGCGGTGGAGGCTTCGATTCGCGAACTGTCGCAGCTGACTTCGCTGATGAATGAGCAAGTCGTGCAGCAGACAGAGCAGTTTTCAATTCTGGTGCGCAACACGGAGACGGCACACACAAACGTGCAGAAGGCGGTAGGTGAGGTGAAGAAGCCACTGCATGCGTTTTGGAATCCGACGCGGCAGCTAATCGCTTTGCTCTGGGCTTGCATGGCTCTAGTGCTGGCCGTGAACTGGGTTTCTCGATAATCTTTCCTTTGTTGCCTTAAATTGAAAGAGAATCTGATACA